>CAJVSB020000725.1:0-26736 GCA_911865555.2 Thlaspi arvense
GCCCGAATTAGTTTAGGGTTTTTGTCCTTTGGAATACAAGATATAAATCTAACTAAACTTTCTTGAAAAATTGAAGATTGAAGAAGAATTGAAGTTAGGTGGCAATTGGGTCTAACAAACCCAATCACAACCACTGGAGGAAGGGGATAAGTTCCCTTTTGCAATTTTGTGAAATCTTTTTCAATTCTTGAGTTTTGCCTCTTTTTTTAATTTGGTTCTTCAACTTTTCGAATCTCTATTCTAAACCTTAGAAGTTTTGATTTTTTCACCTAAACCCCCTAAAAAAGAATCCTAAAATTTTTATTTCTTTCAATTGAGTCCACATTTTTAACTAATTGAAAATATGTAAACCAAACATGTTTTTATTGTTTTCATTTTCTAAAAACAAGAAATAGTAAAGCAAACCAAACACTTTTTCCAAAATTCTAAATTTTAAAAATGAAAATTCTTTTCATAAAAAGAAATAAAAAATGAAAATTGGAAATATTTTCGCAAACCAAACACCACCTTATATTCTCAATATTGAAAATGTATTACATATGGCAAATTACCTTAACTGAGATTCTTTTTTCCTTGTATATAGCTTTGCCTGGGACCATGCTCTTAGTGTAAATCTCATTCTCTTTCCTATAAGAAATGTATACTCCAAATAGATATTGCTCAACCACGCCTTTATGGACTCATTCACACGTCCACTGCGACCTCTACTATTGAACACCCCCCCAGTCCACCACCAAAGACTCCTCTTCCTCTACCCTGCCTCTTCCTCCTCGGCCATTCCTCCCTCCACCATGTCCTACAAAATCAACAAGTTTTACAAGAAAATCAATGCCCTAAGTTCTAATTCTCTTCACATACATTAAAAAAAAAAAAAAAAAAAAAAAAAAAAAAAAAAAAATCAGTTCAGACGGAAATGACTTGAAAATAGTAGAGTACATAGTGAGAAGTGCATAGTTGGAGAATAGATGAACAAGAGAAAAAAGTTCCAGTGCGTTTGCCTAATACCCTCACATGAACACACATTTGCTTTTGTGGGGCAATAACATTTAAAAAAAAAAAAAGAATATAGAGATCCAAAAAAAAATGTAGATTGAAAGCACATGAAGTTCTATTATACTAGCTCGTTGTAAAACTATCAACTGCCTGCAACTATATACGTAACCAATATACACATTACCGAGTGTTGAACGTAAATGCTAAACCCAGGTGAGATGCTCAACTTCGAAATTGAAACAAATCTGGTAGAATCACGATTCCACAAAAATCAAATCCATCCATGTCCACGGGCCACGCGCAGTTAGAATGGAGGACAGGTTGGCCCGATAAGAAAAGTTTTGGATTATCTTCGGCCCAAGCCATTCTACGAAAAGTATTGAATAAGATGGGCCTTATTCCTGTTCATTTCAGATTTTCAGTCCAACCTCTAGGTTCATGCAATTTGACACATCAGCAAAACACATGGATAAACAGTAACCCAAAAAAAAAAAAAACATGAACAAACAGTCACGATTACATGCGACCTAAACATAATCACATTTAAAATTGCAGTTTAAAGTGCAATAAAAAACATTTTTTAATTTTGGAAGGAACGTGTTTGGTTGGGGGATTGAATATTGGAGGAAGCGATGGGAAGCTCAATCCATCCTTGTAATTGGTCAGGAAATAAATATTTTAAAATTCCATTTTTAAAAAATTTTTATTTAGTTTTGTCAACATTCAATATAATTATTAAAACTCGGTAGATTTTAATATATTGAGAAAATAATTTTTCTATTATCATTAATAGTTGATTACATAGTTAATTTTTTTTAATTGTAATATTTTAATTTGTTTGTTTATTTTCTTAATACAAAACAATATGCTTTCAAGTTATTTAGAACTATTGTAGTGTGATTTTCATTATTATTTTTGAAATATTATAAATATTCTCTTCCTCTATCTAATAATCTAATTTTCTAATGTGTTTAATTTCATGGGTTTTTAATTCTATTGTGAAATTGGAAACATTAAGAAAGAAAAGATAATGAGCACCAACCTTTTTTATCGTTTGTTTTAAATTTTTTTTTATAATCTCAAATTACAAAATAATTAATTTTTTTTATTGTTTCTTTGTTTGTTAGGAGTCACGGGGGTATGTTTGTAATTACATTATGTAATTTTACAAATATATTTATTTTAAATAAACTTTCGATAAATCTTTTAGGATATCTTTTTAAAAGATATGCAATAAGTAAAACAAATAACGTTCTGAGCTCAACGTAGCTATCTTGAGAAGTCCAGAAGCCCAGCCGACTTGTAAAACCCAGTTGCTTTCGGCAGGGCCCAATTTGAGGACTCTAATTTTGTCAGTGGGCCCAATCCCTCCGCCCCTAGAAATTCTAGCAGTCTTCTATTGGTCCCATTTTGTACGTTCCTCTATCAATGCAAAGTCGAATTCGCTTTGACATTCAGAGGTCCCTAGCAAGTTCCTGTTGGTAGATTCAAAAATTAAACAAAAAAATACATAAATAGGACCGGCCGTTTATTACAAATTTTTCAGAAATCCAAACAGGGTCAAATCTTTTGTTCTTTTTCATTTTGCTCTATGTTTTACATTTGTCAAGAAAAAAAAAATCATATTTCCACTTATTATTATACTACTCTTACTCACTTATTCCTACTATTTATCCGACCATTTACTCTATATTTTTTATAAATTAAAAAATAAATATTAACCGACGAAGCTTCAATTGATCGGTCTTCCATTATTAGGGAATATAAGGAGGATGGGTCAAGTCAAAATGAAAAGGGCATTGCAAGGAATCCAAACACGCCCCCACCACTTGCACTCTGGCTTTCTGCACTCCACCGGCAAGTTAATGGAAGCTTCCCTCTCCACTGCATATAGTACATGCTTCTCAATCGTCAAGAAAGATCATTCACGTCTCCAATTTTGGCAGATTATTTGCAACAAGTCAGTCCACAAAATTGCGAAATATAAAGAAATTAATGTATTAATAGGATTTATATAATTTATTGTAAAATTTTCTAATATAAAATTGATTTCCATAATTTTTGCCTCCCAAAAAAATAAAATATTTATTTAAAATTCAACAGCTGCGGTCGTTACAACGTTGGGGATATGGGTCCACCACAGAAGCCAATCCGTGGGCATATTTGACCAGGGATCTTTCAGTGTGGACTAAGACTAGATCAAGGATGTCTATTCTAATCGATTTAAATTGATTAAAAATTTTTGAATTTTAAATTTTAATATAATGATATAAAAAAATTAGCTATTATTTTAGAATAAATACTTTAAAATTTATTTAAAAATTAAAATAAAAATAAAAATATGGGAGAGTGCCTAACGTCGAATAGAGGAAGAGAAAGAAGAGACGGTTGGAGGCAGCCGGGTCCTACCATATGCAGCCAGGCTTTGGTCGGTACGTGGTACGAGGCAAGTTGGCTTAGGTTGTGGCCCAGGGAGCTTGACAAGTACACTGTGATTTATCGCCAGGTGGTCACCACTCTCGTGGGTAATGTGCAGCGTTGCGGCATCTATCTGTATTATTTTGACCATGTCACGGGGGGTGCGAGGTGCCGTGGTTATGGACCGTTTGGGTAGACTTTTCTCAGAAGTAATTTATTTGGATAGACTTTTCTTAGAAGCAATTTTCCTAGATTGATTTTATTAAAAATTGAAATTATTTTGTATTTTTATAGTGTTTGGATGAAATTAACAAATTTTTTTTTTTTTTAAGAAGGTTAAAGTTTTAGGTCTTGGGTCTTGAGGTAGTCTAGTTGGGAAGAACGTTGGTGGTCTAGAGAAGAGGGAGAGTGTCGGGAGGAGAGGGAGGACATCGGGAGTCCAGTTAGTTGGCATCAGTGGGCAATCTCATTGATCAACAATTCAATCCAGAGAAGAGGGAAGAAGTTTGACGGTACAAAGGAGAGAGAGAATGTTGAGAGTCCAATCAGTTAGCATTAGTGTGCAATCTCATCAATCGGCAGTTCAATCAGTAGGAGGGGAAGAAGGTTAGTGGTCTAGAGAGAGGGTCATTGATTTGCAATCCAGTCAGCATCAAGGCTTGGCAATCTCGTTGATTTGCTTCATTAAGAGGGAAGGGAAGAGGGTCGATCAATAGTCCGTCAATATGAGAAAAGATGGAATAGGGCTAGGCTCAATAGTCGAGAGAAGAGGGAACAAGTCCGGCAGTCTAATCAAAGGAGAGGGAAAGGGAACAAGGCTAGTCTCGACAGTCGACAAAATGAGAAGAAAGGGAAAAGGGCCAATTTCAACATTCAATAGTATCTCTTTTGGCTGGAGGAAGAATTAGTCGATGGGATAGGAGGTGGGATAGGAGGCTGAGTTTCTCTATTTTAGAAATTAAATAAAAATAATCCACTTTTTGAAAATTTGATTTATTAGTTTTTTGGTCTCGTTTATCTTTTTTTTTTTTTTTTTGAAGTTTTAAATAGGACATAATGTAAAGAGGGATGATGATAAAAATATCTATTTTTATTTTTTAATTTGTATATGAATTATTTTGAAATTACCGAACACAAAAAAATTAAATTCAAAAAATTGAAAGAAATCAAAACATAATTATGTAAAATATTATATATTAATAATATTATTTATGTTAGATAAAATAAAAATATCATACTTTATACACAGTTTCTACATAATTATATTTGTAAAATATATTATATTATTAACTAAATAATAAATCGATTATTCTCAGTTTGAATTTCTTAGTGAGCTTGGCTTGAGTTTTGGTTTAGTTTTACAAAATATCTTAACATTTTAGCTCATCTTAATTGTCTTATTAAAATTGAAGCGGATGAAACCATATTAATTTAAATTCAAATGAAATCAAATCAAACCCGACATTCAACGTATCAACCCCACATAAAAATGAATTTATATTCCATATTTTTAAAAAATATTTTTATTCAAATCTATAAAAATAAATACTTTTTAATACATTAAAAATTTATATCAAAAATAAAAGAGAACAAGGGTCAAATCATGGCCTTCTCTTAAATTTTTAAAATTTCTGTCGCTCCATCCTGCAAGAGCAGAGAACTCGTTACCATCTCGATGATGTTATAGTCCAAATAGGAGAGTACTCCAACTCCTGTAAGAGTATGAGCGGTGTCTCAATTCCAATATGACTGATCGTCCTTGCAATTTTGCTTAGACAATTAAAAATGACCTAGTACTATTCGTAAAAGCATGAATAATGAAAGTATTATTCCATAGCTCATGCCAACAAAATCTTGTCCGTCCATTTTGTTAATATGATTTGATCAACGCCTGTGATCAAGCAATTGCAGCAGAGTGGTAGTAACACATGATTCTATCCGGTCTTTCTATCCTCTTTCTGGGTGCGTATCTTGAAGGTGTGAAAGGGCAAGATTCACCCCATCAGATGGCCGTTTTGCCCGTTAAAGACGGGGATTGTGTGGAATCTAGCTTTTCACATCATACAATTTACAAAGGACCCCACTTTTTTGCCTTTTTCATCTCAATGAGTCCTCTCTTTTCCATTTGAGGTGACTCGGATTGATTATTTAAATTAAATAATTTAATTATCATAATACTAATTACTAAATTTTAATTTTTTAATTTTGAATTTTTATGAAAACACAAAATTGTTTAAATTTCCTTCTTTGCACCCAAAAATAGGGAGAAATCAAATAAAAATATAAAAGATAATTTTATAAATTTAACCTCTGAGTTTTTTAGAATATTTGGCAACTGAAAATTTCATACAATTATGACTTCAAAATTTTTTGTAGAAAAAAATTAAATTTCTAATTTTTTCAAATAAACAATTAAAATTATCAAATATTTTTAAATTAGACACGTTCAAGAAAGCAAACCAAATCATATAAACTGATTAAATCATAATTTGTTTGAATCTTGAACATTAAACAAGCTATATAAATGTAATAACCCTAGTTTTCTTTAATAATTGTTGGGAAATTTTAAATTAATAGGCTTAGGGGTGTGTTGGAACAAATCAAAAGAACTGGGAGTGTTTTGGTAAAGTCTGAAAAGTTTTGGGGGCAAATTCAGGGATTTTGGGACGTAATTGGAAGAATTTAAAGAGGGGAGGCTCAGAATGGAAGGGTAAATAAGTTCAGGGACCAATATGGAAATTTGGGGGAGTTAATTAAATAGAACAAAAGTTGTTGGGGCCGAATTGTGAAAAGAGCAAAAGAACCTTTGGCCGAAAGCCGGCCGAAGGCTGTAGAAGCAAAATTTGCTCCAATAGGAACAAGCCAACTTTTAAATTTTGGGTAATTGTGCTAGAAGGGGAGGTAAGTCTCTAGGTGTGTGTAATTCGAGAGTTTGAGTGTTAAAGAGGGAAAATTGGAGCTGAGAAGTGCTGCGGTGTGTGACGGAAAATTTTTGGAAAAATTTGAAAATTCAAGCAAATTTGATCCGATTAACGCTTGGAAATTACTTCGGGGGCTTTGGAATTCCAATTTACAACATTTGAATCATCCAGGTAAGTTATTTTTGCTTGAATTTTAAGTTTTGGGAGTCGGGTCTGCACACAGGGAACTGGGTCTGAAACCCGAGTTCCCGGGTAGAAAAGACTGACTCGGCTGTTGCTCGGTCTATCCTAGGCCAACTAGGCCGATTCAACCCAACCAGGCTAGAACCGATCGGTTCAAGGGTCAAAGGGGTCTAGTTGGGGAGGATTAGATCGGTTCCTAGTCCAGTACGTGGTGTACTACTAGACCAAATAGGGGTTGGGGTTTAGAAGGCCCCAATTCAGCGTGATTTTGGGAAGATTGTGGCTAAACCGGCCGGTTTTAAGGTTTGAAGGCCGGTTCAGGGCGCTTGTTGGCCAGTTCAAGCCAAAATATCAGCTTTTCAAGTGGGTTCATCCCGCTTCTATGTCAGTCCAGCATAGTTCTAGGTGATTTAAAGTCGGTTCATTCCGATTCATAAGGAAATACAACCAGTTCATCTATTTTATAAGAATTTAGGCTCGTTTCATCTTGGTTCAGGACATTGGGGTCCAGTTCAATGTGTTTTTGTGGGGTTCTAGCCGGTTTAGTCTAGTTCTATGTAGTTTGAAACTAGTTCATGGGAATTCAAGTCCGATTCAGCCTGGTTCACCATGGTTTTATGGGAATTTGAGCCCGGTTTGGCTCGGTTCATGGGAGATGGAGGCCGGTTTAGTGGGGTTCTGGTTGGGTTCAGTCCAATTTTCAATGGTTCATGGTCGATTTAATCCAAACATGGGGTACTTGGGCCAATTCAAGCCGGCTTCGCAATTTTGGATTTTGGTTCATCTCGGATTAAGAATTTTGTTAAAGATAAAGTTTTGTTTTGGGTTTGAGCATGAGTCCGAGTGGAAATTGGGATTTTTCAAGGGCCTTAGGATGCGTGTTGAGGGCTCGGACAGGAGGGTCCCGGGCCACTTTCGAGAGTTGAGTCTTTTGAGGTGAGTTTTGATTTCGGTTTTGAGTTGTGACTTAGTAATTGTAGAGACATCTGAGGAGGTGCGCTTTGGCTAGTGAGCTGTCTGTTAGAGTTCCAGATTTTGGTTCTGACGTGTTCGGTGAGTGAAGTGCTTTCATACACATGTTTGCACGTGGGCTTTTGTTCATTCTGTGCTCTGATTTCTGAACTCTAATATTTAAATTTTGGGGCATGTATCTATCTGTTTTAAACTATGATGAGTTTGGGAAACATTTTTTAATTACTTACATACTTGCATCAGTGATACGTGTGCTTTTATAAATTGACCTGTAAAGAGTTATATGTGATATGATTCTGTGGAACACAAGGTGTTCCGGCACTATGTGCCTTCTATGATATCTGATTCTGGTTTTGATACGGGATCCTAGTACAATATGAGATATGTGATATGTTCTGATACGGGATCCCGGTACGATATGAGATATGTGATATGTTCTGATACGGGATCCCAGTACAATATGAGATATATGATATGTTTTGATACGGGATCTCGATACGATATAAGATATGTGATATGTTTTGATACGGGGTCCTGGTACGATATGAGATATGTGATATGTTCTGATACGGGATCCTGGTACGATGTGTGATATCTGATTCTAGTTCTAACATGGGATTCCAGTACGATACGAGATATGTGATATGTTCTGATACGGGATCCCGATACGATATGAGATGTGTGATATGTTCTGATACGGGATCCCGGTACGCTATGAGATATGTGATATGTTCTAATACGGGATCTCGGTACAATGTGTGATATATGTGATTCTGGTTTCTGATACAGGATACCAAGGGCTCAGCTGGCAAACGGTGAGTCGCCGTAGTGTGCGAGGAGTGCCCTGAGCCCAATGATGTAATATATGTGATTTTGGTTCTAGTACGGGATCCCGGTATGATATGTGATGTGTGATATGTTCTAATACTCCGATAAGTGCTTGATTTCCTGATTTTGACTATGTTACCTGAGGCAATTGTGATTTTCTAAAAATTATGTTATTATCATTAATGGAGATGATATATATGCTTAAGCATTTGTGATTCTTGTTCTGGCATGTTTAGAGTAGTACTATCATTCACTGAGTCTTGTACTCACAATTTTTCCACCCTTTTCCAGATTTTTGTTCCGTTCTATAGCGGTAACTTCAGGGTTGATCTCGTACATTGCTGTACTAGTTTGATGTGCGGACATATTTTGTATAAATACTTTTTGTACTTTAGTAACTCCCATGTATCGCTCAAACATGTTTGGCATATATATATATATTATATATATTGATGACAGTTTTGTTTTGGTATCTTTTCTATTCTGTTCTAGTTAGAGGCTTACTGAGGTCAGCAAGCCGACTCTGGTATCAGTTGCGCTCTCGGGTTGGGGCATGATAAACCTAAACTGTATATAAAATTAAAAATTCTATCTTCATATTATATATATATATATATAGCATACTTCTTTTTTGTATTTTCTTTTATGTTGATACTTCTTTTGATAACTGATTTTTTTTTTACTAAAAATAATTTTTATTGGTGTAAATTTAAATTTATTATATTGTATAAATATATATTGCATAATGCATAATTGTTGCAATTATTTAAAAGATGATGAATTTTTTAAATTAAATAAGTTGAAAAAAAATTTAAAATATTTGATTTTAAAGAAACTTTACTAAAATTTTGTAAAAGTAATTAATATAAAATGTTTTATTTTTATAAATCATAAATTGTAATTTAAAATTAAATTAAATTTATAATTTATGTTAAGGTTAACTCTTAAATCCAATCAAATTGGGCCACGAACACCATACTTCAAATCGTAAATGATACTAGAAAAGAAGACAAACACGTTGATTGGGGGGTGAGGTGGTGGTGGGCCTGAAGCACCCATACCCAGCTTAAATATGCCGAGATATTCTTCGACCTTTTGGTGATGGATCATAGATGGGGTCTGCGAAAAGCCAAATTAAGTTGGCACTTGGCACGTCCAATTCAACTTAAATAGACAGGTTCTTCTAGACCTTTATAGACATAAGAAGCAACCCAAGTCGGCAAATTCCACTCACCCTCTTACACCTATCACTAGTGGAGGATGAGGTTGGGCACAGGCCATGACTTCGCCGCCCTGTCAATTCGGCCATCCTATCATTTGATTCGGCGTAAAATAATTAAATTTAAAATTTTAATTTTAACAATTTAAAATGCGCCGACAACTTCGGACGAATGCGCGGTCGCCTTGACTTTTTCCGCGCACCAAAATCAATTTTCTTATTTTTTTAAATTAATTATAAATATCCGTGATATGTAATTATTATGTAACACGTGTTAACGAGGCCACACGTGTGAATTCTCTATTATTTTCACGTTAAATGTGGTACGTATTGATTGTTTAGTGGACTAACAACGTTAGGCAACGTGTATGCTAAAATTGACCTTCTTGTGCTGGTGTTTTTAAATTTTAATAAAAAAGAAACAAAATAAAAAGTATTTAAATATAAAATGCTGTTTTCAAACTAGCATTTTTTTTTCATGTAAGCGCTTTCTCTAAATTCTTTTACCAATATGAATTGACATTAATATTAGTTAGTTTCAAGTCTTTTTCCCAAATATTTAAAGTTAAATATTTAATTAAATGATAAAATAATTGGCAATTCATTTAGAGGTGAGGATTTAGGCTCTATTATGTGATCAAATTTTAAAAATTATTCTTTTAAATTGTGTTTTCAGAGCTATTTCAAAAATTTATATTTCAAAAAAGTTGAGGAGTAAGTAAAAAAATTAAAAACTCCTCTTCTCTAATCTTTTATACAATTAAAATGATAATAGTGATTAAAGCAGTGGCGACATTCATTTATATCAAATTTGACTTAAATAGGTGTCATTAGTCGTAAGATAGAAGATGCCATGGTCTCGACTTTGGAAGTACAAAGAAAGGATGGTACTAGCCCACTATAAGCCTAAAAGTGACCTTGGGAGGAGAAGGAGCATCGGTTTGCAATGAGATGAAAACAAAGACAATTACCATGACAACCGCCGAAGACAAAGAAGATGACAAAGAAGATGTATAGTGCAATACTTTACATTTTGGTTTGTAATCTTTTAACCCTTTTTTACTTAATTCTTCACATTTTAATTTTGTCACTTCACTTTTCACATTAAATTCTTAATTTCTTCTTTTCTTCGTGCCAACTTCCAATGTTTTAATTTCTTTACATAAAATCTTGCTTCAAAACTAATATATAAAAGAACAAACTTTTAGAATTATATCCAAAATATATTCCAAAAAATAATATATTTTTTTCTTAAGAAATATACCTCAACTTATGGCCACAAAGTCATTAATTATTATTCAAGTACGTATGTGTAACCACCTTCACTAATGTATATGAGAAAATCTTTCACACAGAAAATTAATAACAATATTTAGTAATATTGTACACAATATTTATAAACTAGTGTCCTCCGAGAAAGAGAGCAACCATTTGCTACTATATTGAAAATCAAATTGAATACTAAAATTTAATATTTAGTAGAGCAAAACTTAACAAAGAAATATTGGTTTTATTTGCGTAAAATAATTTTTGGTATATTGAAGATTTCTAGCAAATAAATAATTTGGAAAATTTTAAAAATAGTTAAGTTATATATAGATATATATATATATATATATCAATTAATGTGAATAAAAAGAAGCCACATAATATTATAAAAAATGACACAGAAATATATTAATCTTTTAGCAAAACTTATTTGCATACTTCATAAATTTTATATTTTTTTTTATGAATCTTGAATTCTTATAATATTTATTCCACCCGGCTGAGTTCAATTTTATATTTTTTAACAAATTAATTTTACATTACATGATCCGGTCGACATTTTCTTCTTATAAATTTCCTTCCATGGGTTACATTCTCAATTGACTAATGCAAGTTTATCAACTAAGTAAATCTCTCGTGTTTGGCTACCAGTGATATAGTGAGAAATGATTATGACAAACGTTCAGATTATGTTTGAATTGTTTAAACAGTGAAAAATATTAAGAATTTATAAAAATTAATAAGAAATATATATATATATATATATTTTTATAGAATCTAAGTTTCGCGTTCTCAGGAGAAATAGTTGAGATTTTGTGTTAAAAAAATTTATTTTTAATGAATTTTTTGGATAAACAAAATTACTGTTGTGGATATGCTAATATAAAATAAAATAAGAGGATAATTTAATAAAATTATTCTCATTTCTCATATTTTGCATCATTGCTTATGGAAAAAGATGATGCGAAAATAAAATATTTTTTTTTTCATTAAACTTAACAAATTATATATTTTATTTTTTTATTTTTCATTCTAAAAGTAATTTAAGAGTGAAAAAGATTAAGTAATTAGTGATATTGAGATTAAATTCTAATTCTATTATAAATATCTCACTGTACATTGCATGAGTGCTCGTGTCACAAAGTCAAACACTACTGGTGGTTGATATGTCCTTAAAAATTTGTACGTTGAGATTGAGAAAAAAGGAAGATTCTTTGGCCCTAGCCCAGCTTATCACGAGTGTAGACCATTAACATCATCTTTTTAACCATTTTTGATTGGTGGGTGGTGGGCAGTGGAATCCAAGGGGTTGTTTGTTTGTGGGAAAGTTAATCTCCATTTTTGTTTAAAAAGAAAGAAAGAACGAAAAGTTGGGAATTCTAAAATCCACACATAATTCCTGAAAGATTGGGAAATATTAAGGCGCTGTTTTTGCTAAGGTTAGGATGTTGTAAGGTGGGGCATCTTTCCTAGTTGTTTATGGCGTATTAAAGCCTTCCACATGTCTCTGGTGGGTGGTGGTGCCCCTGTTTATATCCTTTTAACTCCTTTTTCAATCAATGGGTATTGAATGGCATAGAGCAATGAACTTCCAAATTTTCAGTCATCAATTGAACAAAGTAATTTTATAATTTGAACTAAACTTAAAAGGATTTGTCTGCTTCAAATTGTATTTGTTGACAAGAAATTATTGTATTCATATCTTCAAGAATTTGTTTTAATTTCTCCTTTTTAATAAATGTTAATTTACAAGGATGGATGAAAAAGAAAGAAAGGAGATATCGCAAGCAATACAAGAGCAAAAGTGGAAGAGAAATGATAACGCGCTTTCCAAACGTCATTATCTGTTCCCCACTGGCGAATCCTTAACCCAAACATAACGCTAGGACTTTTTAACTTCAGAAGTGGGATTTTTATTGGAGGTCTGGTTTCAAACCTTTACTTCACTTACGTCGCTTCATATATCGTTTATTTCAAGTCTTCTGAAATATTTTAAATAAAAAAAAACCCAAAAAATGAAAATAAAAAAACTGTCCTCATCTTTTATTAGAATTTCAAGAATGCCCCTGACTTTTTTTTTTTTTTTTTTTTTTTTCCTTTCTGTGAGTACCCCTATTAAACCATTAATTAAACAAACAAAACAAGGCACAATTGTCTAACGTTAACCAAGTATAAAACCTAAAGAACACACACACACTCACACACAAACAAAACACTAAGGAAGTCAGAGAAAGATGGAAACAGAGTGGGAAACTAATTTAAAAGAACCGTAACTATCCAGTTCGAAATATACAGGATTTAGAGGTAACAGAGGTAATTATACATCATGACGTTAACTAAACACCCTTGATTGCTTCATAAATAACAAATCATCTCTCCTTTAGCATGTAGCAGGAAGTAATTGCTTCCAAGTTAATTCTCCATATCAGGCTACACTTAGAACCAAAAATGCAGAAAATCCTCAAAGGATCACATCTATAGCTTACCCCTTCATTTTTCAGTCACAAAAATGAAAATTTCAATCAACAAAGTAGATCATGCTGGAAGATGTGTTAACACACCAGCGTGAGCCAGCGGCAATTTTTGATGTTAGCTCAACTGTTTAATCCCATCTTTGCCATTCGCAAATGAGTCCATGGCATAAACGTTCAATCCTCTCGTCCGTCCTGGTGCCCCTCCTCTGAGGGAAGAAACATCAAGAACAAACCTACTCATCCCATAGAGAAAAGAAGTTATCAGAAGTCAGAAACTTCAGAAACATTATACACTCTTTTTAAATGCCAATAACTTACAAGGGTTTTAGAAGCCTTTTCCTGTTCTGGAGCTTCACAGTTTATAAAAATTTTATCATCGAACTTCAAAACTGAATGGTCCATAGGCAGATCTTCCAATCTTGGCACTGTATCGTCATTTTCCAAATTCTGTCAGTTTTTTTTTTTTTTTTTTTTTTTTTTTTTTGAGGGTGGGGGGAGGGGTAAAGGGTGATAAATTATGAAATTTCATATTAACAGGAATTGAATAGATAAAACTACAACACAAAGTTGATGAAACTCTCACATGGTTTATGGTTAGTGCAGTTACTTCCACTAAGGCCCAAGATGTTCTGCACAAGGAGAAAATTCAATTAAGCAACAGTGAATTTCATTATTTTCCCTTGCAACTATAGATCGAAGCTCGAAATTAATAAAAAATCACCTTAAGATTCTCATAACATGTCTCAAGATCACCATTAACCAAAATATGGTCAAAAAGGCCAGACGCTTGTCCTTGCTCAAGCTCTGCCCTTGCATTTTGGAGACGCTTTTGGATCTGCTCTTCCGTCTCAGTCCCTCTGCACAAAGAAATCATGAACTTCTCAACCAGAGGGAATGCATGAGGCAGGGGTTTTTATTTTAATCTTTTTAGGTCACCTTTCACGAAGGCGCTTCTCAAGCTCCTCAAATGATGGTGGGCAGATAAAGATAAAAATGGCTTCAAGAGAGCTAGCCTTCACAGACCTTGCCCCTTGGACATCAATGTCAAGGATGCATCTCTACATTGCAAACAAATAAACAATTCAAGTTTGCTAAAATGGAAAGTATTCAATATAGCCAGAGAACTTTGTCTATTGTAGGGTGACAGGGAGCATGCGATTGTGCTCAAATTTGCTCCAGTTGACAGTAGAAAAGCTTCCAACAATGGCCCAAAAGTCAAATACCAAGGACTAGAAGCATTTTGGCCTTTACAGCTCATTAACTCTGGTTAGTAAGCACGTCCAATAACAAATTGTAATCCTAATTGGAGGTGGGTCCCGTATAGCACCTCAATTCACTATTACTTTGTCTACTTGCGGAAAAGAATCATAGTTCACCATCTGATCAAATCAAAAGACAAAGAGAAATATTGTAATTAAAATTCTATCTTTCTATTTTAGTATATTTTCACCTTTTATAAATGCCTTATACTGGCAGTATGGGAACCAAACATCCTGTAGAAAAGTCAAGACGGCACGGCGATGTCATTTTCTGGGCATTCAGAATTGGACACATCATGTTGCCAGACGCTAACAAAGACGATATATCCAATTGGCTAGGTTGAAGCTGTAATAAACTTATTTTAAAGCCCATTTTAAACATTCAGGTGTCAGTTTTTTTGAAAAAGCACCAACGTTTAGGCCACTGGAAAACTTAACAAAAGATCTTAGCATCTCTAATTATAACAAGCCAAGGGGGTGTCAATTTGGACATCTTCAAATCATGAACATCAATACCATTCAACCGATTTCATTTTATCACTTTCGCTTAGACAAATAAATAATTAGTATATAATAAATAACTCAGAGAAAAACATAGGTAAATACAATGTAGGTGTACCTTTCCAGCATCTGCAACCACCTCAACGGCTTCAATACTGGTTCCATATAGGTTTCCATGCACAGAAGCAAACTCAAGGAACTTTCCAGCTTTAATCTCTTTCTCCATAACAATTCGATCAGTGAAATGGTAATGAACCCCATCCTTTTCCTTATTTCTTGGAGCACGGGTTGTATGGCTCACAGAGAATCCAAACATTGATGGAAAATCCTTCATGAGTTTTGATACCAAGGTACCCTTACCCACTCCAGAAGGACCACTGATATTTATGGGCTTCTCAGCATGAGCTCTTACTCCCTTGCTCCAAGCAACCACCTCTGTATCAAACTTTTCTCTCTGCTGCCTAACAAATTTGGTGTCCACCTAACATTTTTGAATTGTGATGAGCAGAAGTATAAGTAGTCAAGCAAACAGAAGTTCCAAAAGCACAAATTTAAAGCTTTTATGGGTTTACATTTAAAAATGAATTAATATATATCCCAAAATTTTTCATCCATCAGAAAACCAACCTCAAGAAACCAAGCACAATCATCGGAGAGGAATCCCCCCTAACTATCAATATTCGGTCTTTGCCTAAAAGCATTGCTGAGTGACCTTTACACTGCTTTGGTTTTGTTCCCAGTACCATGGGAATAGTCCTGAAAATTTCACCATAGATCATAACTCTAGCTCTAAAACCAAATCCAATTCCAGCCTCTCCATAGCCAGAGCTAAAAACTCACGGTCCTCAGTAGATTTGTTGAAAATCTGAACTTCAATTGTTGATGTAGATTCATCATCATTCCCACCAATCACGTACTATATACAACAAAAAACACAGACAATAAATTTTGGAGGAGTAAATTTTTCTCATTTACTTTCTAACGAACACGTCTATAAACAAGGTTGCATTAGAAGATTGACAGCACACATCTTATCACCGACTGTTGTAGTTGTATTCGAGCTTTTTTTTGGTCCTAATGCAAACCCACTTTGAAATTCCCTCCGCATATCACTTACAAGGAAAGCTGGATCTTCACCCTAGTAATCAGGACCCAAGACATCAAAATTAAATCACTGAACAGCACTCCATTTTTTATCTCGTTCATCATTCTACCTCCAAGAAGTTTAAAACTAAGTTAAGTAAATTGTAATTTCATTTCCACGTGTACAACAGATGCACGGAAAGCTCACCATGGAGATATACGCTCCCTTCAATCCAAGATTAAACTGATCAAGACACATAATGAGGGAAGAAATCAGAACACAAACACGCACTTTCTGGATCTTGGGACCATATCAACTCTCAAACACAAACGATGTCAGAAGAGATCAGACACCGCGAAGGGAAAATGGGATCCCATAAAACAGACCAAAAAATGAAATTCAAAACAGAAAGCCAAACAGAAGACTAGATACCCTTAAATTCCAAGTATAATACAGCTTCAAAGAGAGAAAAAAAAAAAAAAAAGGGAAGAAGAAGAAGAAAGAAAAGAAATACAAAATCAAAACGCAGAGACGAAGAGAGGAGCCAAATTACAATGGTAGTGCCCTTCTGTTAATCTCTAGAAATTTGAAAACACATAAACAAACACAAGCATATGCATAAACGTATACGTTACGCAGGGAGAAAATATTAAACGGAGCTAAGAAACGAATGAATCGACACCTCAATCGAGCTAAGAAATTAATGGATCAAAGGACTTCTTTGCGGCCAAGAGAATCGAAACAACCAGATTTGCAGCCAATATAACAACCGCCAAGCGGCTTCAACGTAATAAAATTCAAAGAAAGAAGAACAGAGGCGACGTTACTTCGCCGCCCAGATCTTCAGTCTTTCCAAGCGGAAGAAACTCGGGATCTGAGAAAGTGGAAAGAGGGGAAGAAGTCGCTGGGGAAATTGAGAAGCATTGGCACATATTTGTAGGGAAGGAAAGAGTCTTCAGAAAGCGACAGTCTATGGAGAGAGAGGGAGAGAGAGAGGCGGGGGTGCAAGGAGGAGGGGTGTTTCGGCGGTGGCGTCCAACTTGCGTAGAAATGAGTCTCCCTCCGGATTCTACATTTTAATTTTAGTTTTAATTTTCTGATTTTTTATAAAAACCTTCGATGAGCGGAGGAAAGGGATGGATGGCAGGGGCCTGGAGCGGTGCTGGCGAAGCTTCCTTTCGGTGTTGGACCACTTCAACTTAAACCTACTTTTTGGGATTTTATCTTCCATGTGGAAAATTTGTATTTTAATAAATTTATTTCATTTTATTTGATAATAATATTTATATTCTTGAAAAAAATTTAACTGATGTATTTGTTATTTATTATTATTTTATCACTCATATTAATTATTTTTAAAAACTTCTATACAAAATTAAAAGTCTAAAATAGTAGATTTATTTTTTTAAAAATTTTTAGTTGATAATTCTAAACTAATGCTTAAATTATTGTAAATTTTCATTAATATTTCTTTCATTAGCTAAAAATAAAAATAAATTTATTTTACTCGGAATTATTTTAATTAACATATCTATTAATTTAATTTTTATTATAAATTTTATAATAAAAAGGGTATAAAAAAATAAAGCATCAAAAAAGAATAATGGCACTAATTACTCTCTCACCATGTGTGAATGTTCAATTTGACCCCTTCAATTCAAAAAACTGTTGATTGAGGTCTTGAACCAACCCAGCGTTGGCCAATGCCGTAATAATCACCAATGGATAGTCAGGGGAAGGACTGATGTAGACAATTTTTTAAATGATAAAATGCCACCAATGACTCTCAAACTGGATATATCCAAAGAATGTTTAATTAGTCCATGGTAAAATTAGACTTTCAAAAGCCAAATGGTCTTCAACGAAAAAAGAGAAAAATTAAAATAAAAAAGCACTAGTAAAAGTAAAAATGTCTCTTTAGTTTTCTTCTCACAAATGATTATTGGAGCATTACGATTGTGGGAGACGATCTTGTTGAACTTGTATTGGCTGTGAAGTAGTCGAATGAAACTTTTGCCCAAATCTTCTTTGCGAACTTAGTGAGCTTGTTCTACAGGAGGCTCTTTCATGCACGTTTCTTCCTTGGCAAGGATTATTAATGATATTATTGTTAATAAATTAGATTTTAATACAAATTTAATTTACATTTAAAAATTTAAGTTTGATTAAAATATTTGATAAAATCTGATATGATTATAAATATTCATAATTAAATATAAGTTATTCGAATATGAAATTAAGTAATCTGATCTGTTAAAATTCGAATATGAATTTTAATAATAATTTTTTAAAATTAATAATCATATATATAATATTAATAAATTTAAATTTATCAGGACTAAATTGAAAAAATTAAAAAACCAATGTAATTGATGGAATAGAACTAAAAGACTTAAGTGTAAAAAATATTATTTTTTTATTAGATCGAATTTTCTTGTTAAATTTTAAATTATTATCGTATTTGAATATGAGTTAACATATACAAATTCTATAAAATATTAGATTATATTTGAATATATAAATGGATAAATAAGAATTTGTTTAATTTGATTTAAATTTGACCTATTAATAACTTTAATTAATGGGCAGAAGTTATGTTTGAATGAAAAAGGTAAGAAAATATCAATGTTTTTGCAAAAGAATAAGATAGGGAAAATAACAGTGCCGGTGATACTTTATGTGGGTAATTTTAATCGAGTCTACGTTAATGGCAATGCAGCTAGTAGTGATGGGTTTTTTTAATGAAAGTCAAATTGAGAAGGGCAGTATGTTTGGGTTGCAATTCATAGAAGAAATAGGAGAAATTGCTTTTAGTATTTGTTATTTAATAAATGGCAATTCATCACATTTAACAAAATGTAGTCATTGACGGGGCTCTGGTTGAAGGGTTGAATCATTTTTTTTTTTATTTGAAGAGCTAGATTAAACATTTCAAAATCCTACTTAAGAGGTGGTTGTAAACATTTATGTAAAATTAGAAGTTGAAACTTAAATTAGAAATTGATATAAGTTGATTATAATTATAAATTAAATGTATTTGTTAAACATATTAATAAGTTTTTCAAAGATATTAAAATGAGTATTTTGAACACAACTTGAGTAGTTTACTCTTATAAAAATTTTTGTTTGAGAAAAACTAAAATACTCTTAGTTTGTAGCTGTTGTCTCCTCCACCAAAATCTTTTGGAGGTGCATAGATTTCATATTGCCACTATAGTGGTTGTTAGGCCACTAGACCACACTACAAGAAAAAGGTGAAATACCAACGCAATTTACCGGCGCAAGTCATTTTCGTTGGAATACAAATAATATTTCCAACGCATTTACTGCATCGGTAATTCACTGACGCATATCGATGCAAAATGTCATCGAAAATATTACTAATGAAAAAAATTCGTCGGTAAAAATTAATTGTATATTACCGACGCAAAACATGCATCAATAATTAATAAAAAAAAAAAAAAAAAAAATTATCAACGCAAAGTCATGCGTCGGTAATAAATAAAAAAAAGAAACAAATATTACTGACGCAAATTTGCGTCGGTAATAAATAAGAAAAGGAAAAAAATGTTACCGACGCAAAGCCATGCGTCGGTAATAAATAAAAAAAAGAAAATAAATATTATCGATGCAAAGCATGCGTCGGTACTAATAAAAAAAACAAAAGAATATTACCAATGCATGCCTGCATCGGTAATAAATTAAAAAAAGAAAAAAATATTTCCAACGCATGCCCTACGTGGGTAACAAAAAAAAGAAAAAAAATATTACTGACTCAAATTTGCGTCAGTAATTTGAATTGTTCATCGGTAATGGGTGGTAACACGAATTTCGAGGCACGTTGTACGAGGAATTACCGATGCAGTGCGTCGGTAATTCCCTTATATATGCTCCTCAACTCGACCCCCTCGGCCATTGTCTCCATCTCTCTTTTCTCTCTGTGTTTTGCCCCGCCGCCGCCTCCCTGCTGCACGCTGCCGTCACACTGCACCGCACTGGAACGATCAATCTGTCCCATTTGTTTAATTTTACATAATGAATGCAATAGTTGCGTACATGTTTATATATACATGCGTGATTGCGTATATATTATATTTTTTATGTTTTTATGTTTTTTTTAACATTTTATTATTATTTTTTTATTATTTATTGAACGGGCCAAGGTAAGCCCTGCCCCGCTAGGGCGGCCAGGCCTTGCAACCCTGCAAGGCACTGGGTCGGCCCAGCCTTGCAGCCCAGCTGGGTCTGGGCCGGCTCGGCTGGGCTGCTCGCCCAACAGACTAGGTTGTTGGGCCGGCCTGGCCCATTAATTATTTAAAATATTAATTAATTTAAATATTTAAAATATTTAAAATATCATTTAAAATATTCAATAAATAGTATTAATTTAAAATATTATAAGAAACAATAAAATATTAATGTAAAATATTATTAATAAAATCCAATAAATAATATAAATTTAAAATATTGTTAATAAAGCCCTATAAACTATTATTAATAAAATAAAATTTAACAAAATCCAATATAATTGTATTAATTTAAACTATTATATAAAAAAATATTAATGTAAAATATTATTAACAAAATCTAATAAATAGTATTAATTTAAACAATTTTTTAATAAAATAAAAGATTGATTTATAATATTGTTAACAAAGCCCAATAAACTTTATTAAATTAATAAAATTTTACAAATTGCACTAGAGAGTAATAATGTAAAATATTATTTTAAAAAATAAAATATTAATGTAAAATATTATTAACAAAAACCTAATAAATAGTGTTAATTTAAACTATTTTTTACTAAAATAAAAGATTAATTTAAAATATTGTTAACAAAGCCCAATAAACTATTACTAATAAAATAAAATTTAACAAAGTCCACTAGAGACTATTAATTTAAACTATTATTTATAAAAATAATATATGAATTTAAAATATTATTAACAAATCCAATATAATAGTATGAATTTAAACTATTATGTTAAAAAATAAAATATTTATTTAAATTATTATTAACAAAGGCCCAATAATAGTATTAATTTAAACAATTATATAAAAAATAAAATAGTAATTTAAAATATTATTAACATATTTTTTAAACAAAGAAAATAAACTAATGAAATAAAATGTTATTAGAATATAGTTTAATAAAGTATTTTAAAAAATTATGCTAGTTTAACACATTAAAATTGTATAAAGAATTGAAATAATATTTTTATTATTTATTTAATGACACTTGAAATATATTTTAAGCATACGCATTAATAAATATTATAACTAACAAATTTAATGAATTAAAAGTTAAAATTAAAAATATTATTTAATCATTAAAGAGATATCTTGAAAGTAATATTTAATAAGCCTTATAACTATCGTAAATCAAAATAAATGACATAAACTCATATTAATCATAAATTTTTGGAAATGTGTTATATTTAAGTAGTTATATATTTAATTTGATTAAAATAAAATTTTGAACGTTATAACAAATAGAACATATTTTTGTTATTTATTCATAGATATGGAAATTGCAGATCATCGTCGGTGGATGTATAGTAGGCTTCACGTGGGGGTAGAAGGGGATTGAAAGTGGAATTTGTGAATGGTGTTGATGAGTTCCTCTCGTATGTTTGCCAACAATCGGAATTCATAAGAGAGAGGATGCTTCGGTGTCCTTGTTGTAAATGTTAATGTTTGAAGTATTTAGAACCTAATACAGTTAAGATTCATCTTTGTCAAAAGAGATTTATGGAAGGTATTGGACTTATCATGGAGAGGAGCCCAATGTTGAAATAAGTAGGGCTTATGATGTTAGTGATTCTCCGAATAATCAACCTGAGAATTTAAATAGATACTAGGAGATGATACATAATTCTAGTAGGCCTAAGTATTATGCTCATTTTGAGCAGAGAATGGAGGATGCTCCTAATGCCGATGCTCAAAAATTTTTTGACTTACTGAATGTAGCAAATAGGACCATTATGGCAGGGGGTCTCGTCATTCTGAATTGTCTGTTGCAACTAGAATAATGAGCATCAAGTCTGATTAGAATGTTGCGCAGCAGTGTGTTGATTCAATGGTTGAGCTTATGCGTGAAACGAATCCTTATCAGGATATTCGCATACTGGGATCTTATTAGAGGCTAAAAAAATTGGTGTCAAAGTTAGGGTTGCAAGCTATGAAAATTGATTGTTTTGTGAAAATGGTTGTATGTTGTACTACAAAGATGACATTGATGAACTTTCATGTAAATTTTGTCAAAACCAAGATATCGACCACGTAGAGTAGGAAAGGGAAATTTAAAAAATGTGGCAGTAAAGTCAATGCATTATTTGCCACTTATTCCAAGATTGCAAAGGTTGTATGCATCAATGAGTTCTTCACCTCATATGAGATGACATTATGAAAATAGGCGACCTCGGGGTGTTTTGAGTCATCCATCAGATGGGGAAGCATGGAAGCACTTTGATAAAATATATCTTGACTTTGCAATTGAGCCTCGGAATATAAGGCTTGAATTATGTTTGATGGTTTTACTCCATTTAGTTAGTCGTCCAAGTCATATTCTTATTTGATTTGTAATTGTCACTCCTTATAATCTTCCACCAAAAATGTGTATGACAAAATTTACATGTTTTTTTACATGTATTATACTGGACCGAAAAATCCCAAGAACTTAATTGATGTTTATTTGCAGCATTTGGTTGATGAATTGAAGTTGTTGTGGCACGTAGGTGTTTTGACATATGATGTTTGTACAAAACAAAATTTTTATGTTGCGTGCAGCTATAATTTGGACAATCAATGACTTTCCTGCATATGGAATGTTGTTAGGTGGATGACTGTGGTAAATTCGCTTGCCCTTATTGTATAGAGAAAACAAAGCTTTTTCTCTAAAACATGGTGGTAAGAATTCATGGTTTGACTGTCATCGTCATTTTTTACTGTGTGATCATGTATTTAGGAGGAATAAAAGAGATTTTACAAAGAATAGGGTTGAAACTGATGAGCCGCACCTAGACTATTTGGTGAAACAATTGTGGGATAGAGTTTGCTCTCTTCCCAAAGTGGCTGAGCATGGTCGATCTAGATTACCGGGATACAGGGTATACCATAATTGGACTAAGCAGAGTATATTTTGGGAGCTTTCGTATTGAAAAAATGCTTTTGATTAGGCATAATCTTGATGTGATGCATGTTGAAAAAAATTTTTTGATAATATCTTTTATACTTTAATGAATATCAAATTGAAAACAAAAGATAATATCAAAGCAAGGATTGACTTGGCAGAGATTTGTAGGCAGCGGGATATGGAACTTGTCACGTTGTCTAATGGAAAAATTGTGAAACCGAAAGCAAAGTACAGTCTAACTGTTGATGAAAGAAGAGCTGTGTGCAATTGGATTGGAGAATTAAAAATGCCAGATGTATTTACTTCTAATTTGACAAGGTGTTTTGATCCACAAACAAGTAATATACATGGAATGAAAAGTCATGATTGTCATATATTTATGGAGTGTCTAATTCGATTGCTTTCAGTTTTTTACCTGATGCTGTGTGGAAACCTTTTACCGAATTAAGTCAGTTTTTTAAGGATTTATGCTCTACTACACTCAGAGAGGAGGATTTATTGCAACTAGAGCAAAATATTCCAGTAATATTGTGTAAACTTGAAAGAATTTTTTCCACCAGCATTATTTGATTCAATGGAGCATCTAATTGTACACCTTCCATATGAGGCCAGAGTTGGAGGACCTGTTCAATACAGATGGATGTATCCATTTGAAAGGTAATGGTCTTGGTCCAAATTTTTTTTTGGTATATTCGTGATATAATTGTAAAGAATAATACCATTTAATGTTTTTGTTTATATATTTTAAGGTGCATGGGAGAGTTCAAAAGATCTGTAAAGAATAAAACACGAATTGAGGGTTCCATATGTGCGCAATACTTGGCTCGTGAAATTTCGCATTTCACTTCCACTATTATTTTGAGGTGGCGTGTTGTTATCTAGAACGTTCTCAATTTTTAATCAACCTGGTCGTAGTTCTGGAGCTTGTGCAAATAGATATTTGTCAGAACAAGAGATGTATTCTGCAACTTTGCACGTTCTTCTAAATTGTAATGAAGTACAACCATTCATTGAGTAAGTTTTACTTCAATATTATTCGAGTTATTTTTATAACATTTATAAGTTGATAAATAATGTAGTGTTGTTTATTTTTTTATTTGTAGGTTTTTTTTTACATTTGAATGGCGTAAGTCAAGAAGATATTGGGTCACGGATTCAAAATGAATTTTCCCGCCTGGTTTAAGGCTTACGTAAGTATATCATTTACACGTGAAGTTATGATATTATTATTTTATGTAGTTAACTTTCTCAATATATTATAAATAGGTACACGATCCTGCCAATGGTGTCACAAATCCGCACTTACGTGATTTAGCATTGGGGCCAAATTTAAGTGTGAGATCGTATCACAAGTATTTTGTGAATGATTATAAGTTCCACACAGATGAATACTCCCGAGGAAGGAAAACTGTTAATAGTGGTGTATGTGTAAAAGGTGTTAACAGTGTGGAGAAATTGAATATTATGGTGTCATTCAGGAAGTTATAGAATTGGAATATCCACACGAACCTATAAAAAGGGTGGTTTTTTTTTTGTGTAAATGGTTTGATCCGAGAAGATTGTGATACAAGAGTTCATCTCCTTTATAACATTATTGAGGTTAATTGTAGTAGGGAATATAATCAATATGATTTGTTCATCATTACTCAAAATGCTATGCAAGTTTATTATATTCCTTATCTAGCCATTCGAAGGGACAAGGCCCATTGGTGGGTGGTTATGAAAACAAAACCAACGGGCGAATATAAATTAAGAATGTAAGTGCTGAAGAAATTTATCAAGAAAGGTCTATGTTCATGTAATGCCTGTAATTGATGTCGATCCATTAGATGGATTGCATCATGAAGCAAAATTATACGATGAGATTGATCCGGGACAGTTGGATCAAGAACGACTGACAGAAGATGATCAACACGAAAATGAAGATGAGGAGGAAGAATTTATTGAATACGATGACGACACTGAACCATCGGGAGATTATGAGGAAGAAGAGGGTGGCGAATGAGGATGATCAGAATTGTTCAAATTGAATTGTTGTATTTTTGTTTTGTATGTTTTTTGACAATGTATTTTCTACTATATTTTTGAGTTATTAATATGTTTTTTTTCATTGTATAATAATTCGTTTCTTTTCTTAATTTTGGAACTATAGAGGTTATTAAAAAAAATAAATAAAAAATTATATAATAATTTAAAATAAGTTAAGTAATACTTCATTCTATCTCATGTAATTTTAGAAAAAAAAATTATATTTATATATATATCTATTAATGTAGATGGATTCCGAGTGTAGACCCAATAAGGGTAAGGGGATAGATATTGGCTGCTCGAAGAAGTAGCGCGATCATCCTATGCACGACCCATCAGACCCCTTGTCGTCAGTTATTATCAAGGAGCCCCACGATCCTACCTATGCCTATTATGATTACGGGGCTCCACATTCTCAGTATGTGTCGCGGCCTCCTCAGTTCATGCCTACTCCAGATACGTGCCGATTCCATCGACTACTGAAGGCCCTGCTTCACCAGCGTCTACTTGCAGTGTGATTGCCTCTACTGATAGCGCTGCTCATTCGATTCTTGTACCAGATTCTTCTCCGTTCGACTCTGCTCGAGTCGGATCATCTGGCACATGTTGTAGCACTTCGGGGAAGACGCTGATCAGGCCCGTTGGTGACACGGGTAAGTATTATTCAAAAAATTTTAATAAATATTTCTTAATGCATCAAATATTAGTATTAATTTTATAATTTTTTGCTGTTGTAGATTTCATCCTTCGACGGCTGCTGCTCATGCCATCACAGCGGTCATTCGGGCGAAGTTCATGTCGTGTTATCCCACATGGAGGACAGTTCCTCGTGATTTGTGGTTTGATGAGTTTGGGTTCGTATTTCAATGCAGTATGGTTAAATATTTTTTTTATGTAATATTAATTGATATTTTATTAACAGTTTTTTCTGTCTTCATGTAAAAATATTGTACATGGGATCCACGAGATGAGCCAGTTATTAGATGATATTTAGTACTCGTGGATCTCATAGGCTTTTTGATTTGCTTAGAGATGCCCGGATTAGAGGCAGGCCAGATTGGATCCCGCCTTCTGTGTGGGAGGAGTTTCAGTTTTATTGGAGAGGAGAGAGGCTTATGAGGGTAAGCTGCCAGAGTAAGGGGAACCACCGTTCAAAAAAGGCGGTTCTCTCCACACATGAGGCTCTATTCCACCTCACGAGCATGCTATGAGGATAGTAAGTCTTGTACATAAGTTTTATTATTATTTCATAGTTATAAATAATAAAAAAATTTTATTATGTATTATTGCAGGAAAAAGAGACTGAGAGGACTCCCCATTTTTTTGAGGTCTTTAAGCATACGCATATTACGAAGAAAGATGGTGAGGAGGTGTGGGTGAACCAGCGATCGGAGAAGACTTATGTAAGTAAATTTTATTTAATATCTTTATTAAATTTTATGTAAGCATTTT
>CAJVSB020000726.1:0-26536 GCA_911865555.2 Thlaspi arvense
TTTACTGATTTCAAGAAATTTTTTTACACATTTTATAAACATCCCTATTTTTAATTAAAATCATCTTTTACTCACTTCTGCTTAAAACACCTATCTTTAATTTTACAAAAACTTTCACAAACACTCTCTTAAAACTAAATCCATGCGAAACTGCTTAAAGATTAGCTCACCTAGGTATGTAAATGGGTCGGATTCGGATCAAATCAGGATGATCCGAATCCGATAATCAATGTGTATATGTGAATTCGACCCAAAATCTTATAGGATTTCTATTTATTATTATCATATCTAAATACGATAAAAATCCGATCCAAATAATAGTTAACAATAATTAAAATCAAATAATCAATAAGTAAAAAGATATGTAAAATTAAATAAATTGTTATTTATGAATGATAAAAATTCATGTAAGATCTATGTTTAATTATTTTAATTATATTAAAATATAAATAAAATTCAGAAATAAATTGTTATTTATGAATGATTAAGAAAAACTTTTGTTATATAACATATTACAAAATTATGATAGGATTCTAGTACTTTATAAGATTATCAAGTTTTATTTGTATTATAATTAGAATTTAGAAAATTTTGTAATCAATTTATTCAATGTTTTATGAAATTTTAAAAGTAATTAATTATTAAATATAATACCTACTAGAAAAACTAAAATTAGGGAAAGTAGAAGAATATTATAGAATAGTTTAGAAAAAAATATACATTATTCTATTAAATAAAATGTCTTACAAATACAAATTAGTGCATTATTAATTATAATGTCATATATATTACATTATATATAAAAGTATTTATTAATATATATATATATATATTTGATATTAATTAAATAAAAAATATTATTAAAATATTCAGATTCGGATTTTTAACAGATCGGATAACTTAATTTTATATCCAGTCCACTTTATTTTGGATTACAGATATTTATAATTGAATTTAGTTCATCAGACATTTTAATCAGTTAAAGAGTCTAAAATTTGGATCAGATTCGGATTAAAATCCAATCCATTGATAACCCTAAGCTCACTGGTTTGTTATTTTAATGGTGATCTAATTTGTTTAATTGGATTAATATATATATATATATATATATAATGCTAAATAATTTGATCAATAATTTTTTGGAATGCAAAAAACGGTTAGAAACGAATCTACAATATCAAGAGGAAAACTTATTTATAAAATAATATTGAAGCTAAATGTATTTTATAACTTAAAATTAGAAAAACTTATTTAAATCTTAAAAAGAAATCAAGAAAAACTCAACTTCCTTACACTAAATAATCTCAAACTACTGTAACGTTTCTAATTCTTTACACAATAAATGATAAAATCAATTATTAAATGATTGATTCTTTTTACAAGTGAAATCTCTAAGTTTTGGATTATTCTTAATATTCCCAATAAGTTTTTGACTTAATGTTAAATGAGTTTTAATGGATTGGAAGAGACTTAGGACTTTTTTTTATAATCCAAGGTATCCTAACAATTTTAGGAATTCTTAAAAGATTTAAAAATTTTGAAAATCATAAATAAACTCACCATGTCCTGCAATGGCTTACTATAGTATACTAATTCCATTAATTGGGATATTTATATGGCGCTTAAACAGTTATAAAACGTTACAGTACACCACAGTTGCACTACAATAATGTTATAATAATTTTTTTAAATAAACTTTACCCATACTCAAATTTTCAATCGGTTACTATTCTAAACCTCTTAAAGATGTTTCGGATCACAATGTTAATCCAAAGATAAAATAAAAATAATAATTTGAGAAAGTATAACAAATAGGTGGCTATAACATAGTGGCTTAGTGTCTACTCTTTTATTCATTTGATGACGTTTGCCATCTCTCTCTACCTCTCTCTTCCCCCCCCCCCCTCTCTCTCTCTCTTTATATATATATATGTATATGTATATGTACAAGGATAATGTACGTCTCGTTCTTCTCTTTACGTGCACGCGATGAGGGAATGAGTACTTCAAAAGAAAATGGTTGGCCAGGTCAAGACTCATGATGGCTCTTTTGAACTTATGCACTGGAGAATAGTGGACCATCCACCTTGTCTTCTTTGTACATCTTTTACTAGTCTTCGCTAAAATGTAGCACCATCCATGGTCCCATTTCCGTATTTTTCTTATTGAACTTTAATTTCTTTCTCCTCCCCACCCATAATTTGCCGTCTACAGCATTCAGCTAGACTATTATGTACTTGCAGTTTTAATATATTTCAGTTAGAGAGTTCAATTTAGCAGCGCGCCTTGCTAATTTGGCTCATTTCATCGGTAGCTCGTGTGGGTTTTAGAGAGTTTGATTACCCACCAACAGTTGAGCTTTTTTACGTTAGTATTATTATTTTTTTAATTACTGAAATATGTAAAAATAAAATTATTCGCTAATCAGAAGTCAGTTTATTACAAGCTGGCTTTTATATAAAAGTCGGTCCAGCGTGGACCGACTTCCCAATCGATTGCCCAGCGATTTGCCAAGGAGAGACGGGCCGCAAGGGAGGGCCGAGGAGGCGGAGAACCGATGGGCGGCAGTGTTGAGGGGGGAACGACGAGGGGCACGTTGGCCAAACACTGTACGACGAGAGAACGTTGACCCCGAAAGGTGACTACTCTGCGCTCTCTCTAAACCTGCAACACTTGAAATTCAGGCTCCAATTCCATTGCACGCTGCTGCACTTACATAGTAAACCCGTAATCATTCCTAAAGGACAGTTCAGACCTGCTTGGATCCACTGGTTTGCACAGTGAAAAAAGGGTAGTATTGTCATTTCGGAGGTAGTTCAAATCACATCGAGTTAATGAGCAGCAGTAAATGTAAAATGGTCTGACTGGCCACCCTTTGAATGCGTCTACAGTAAGTTTGAAATTTTCGTGTCCTCCGAGGCTTCAGTTGGGTTTCGGGAGGAGAGCCCCTGCTCTAGAGTTGAAATTGGAAGAAAATAGGAGACTTGAATTTTTTCTTTATTGCAGTATAAATAATTTAAATTTTTTGAAAACTAAAATTTTAATGTATATAAATAAAAAATTAAAATTAATTTTAAAAAAAAACTACCAAAAGAAAAAGACTAATTTTTGACAAATTTATATCAATATTAATAAATTTTTATTTATTGAATTAAATTTTATTTACCAAAATAAACGAAATCTGTTCTTGAAAAGTTGATTTCAAGAAAAAAAATCAATTTATGAGAAATTGATTTTGAGAAAAATCGGTTTATAAGAAACTGATTTCTGTGCAAAATGGGTTAGGAATTAATTTTACTTAAAAATCACATCCCTCTATGCCGTTCTAATGGTCATCTTCTATTGGGACAAGAGAAAATTAAGTTATGAGAAATTGATTTCTTTTAAAAAATCTTTTAAAAATCAATTTTAGTTGAAAAATCAACCGTTTAAGCCACTCTAATAGTCATCTCCTATCGGGATAGGAGCTCAAGAGCTCTTTGTGGTAGAGCTCCTGTTCGGAGCTGGGAGCTTTAGACAACTCCCGCCGGATAGAACTTTGTTGATGGACGGAGCTCTCTGTTGTAGAGCTCTTGTCAACACGGGAGCTGTCTAGGGCTCTCGTCTCTGGGTGGGAGCTTTGTGTTGCAAGCTCTCGTCCTATGAGAGATAACCGCTAGAATTACTTTTAAGAGAGAACGATTTGTTTATTGAAATTAGTTCTTGAGAACCATTTTTTTTTAAAAAAAAAAACTGTATTGATATTTCATAAACTGATTTTTTTTAAAAAATTAGTTATTTAAAAACTAATTTTTCAATTAGCACATAATTTCACATACTATACTAAATAATTCTTCTAAAATCTAATTTGGTAAATAAAAAATTATTAATATTGATATATGTTTGCACTGATCCTACGTCCGCCCTCTCTACCCCGGCCGGATGATTTACTATGATCTCTTGCTTCCAAAATCAACTTACCCAAAAAGTTGGTGTCTGCGGTACAGTCTGCAAGGCACCAGATGGGGCTTTTGATAGTGCGTTGAATAGTACAAATGAATATAATTTCGACTTTAAAAGAAGAACTTGAATAAACGGGAGGGTTTGGTCACCCTGATTTCGGAGATCCCGACACTTGCGGGTGATATTTCACCATTCCGATGATGGCTTGAAATTGGGGTGCGGAGACTGCAAGGAACTAAGGTGATGAGTGGTACTTAAGGTGATAAGTGGTACTTCAAATTTTATTAAGAGGACAAGAATAAAAAATGAGAATATTAAAGAAATATGTTTAGTAGATATTTAAAATAAAATTTTTTGATTTTTAGAAGAATTTATCAAACGAAAAAAATTAGATTTTTTTGTTAGAGTAATAGAATCCAGATTCTATTTCTTGAATTCTTATTTAGGTGTTAATTGTTATATTACTCTTTACTTTTTAAGTAAATGATAAAAATATCTTATAGATATAAAAATTATAAGTATTTATAATATTATGTATTAATATATTATATTATACTATAATAAATTATATAAAATAATTATGTATTATATATCTTATATAATATAATAAATTATATAATATGATAAATTATATCATGAGTAAGGATTAATTGACACTTACTATAAATGTAAAGTATTTATATCACATCTCACATATTTGGTCAAAATCAATAAATGACATTAATTTCATCCGTTGAAAATTGTTAGAAATTAATGTCAATTAATACTATCAGTTGATTTTGACCAAATCAACAGTGTGAGATGTGGTGTAAGTGCACTTACACTAGGTGTCAATTGGTCTTTCCTTTTATATCATTTATTATATTTATATAATATATATAACTTATTATGTACATGCATACAAATACACATATATATAAATTTAATATTTTAATGTTAGAATAAAAACTTAAATTTTTTAATTTTTTTAATACGTTTAAAATATATTAAAAGTTATGTTTTAATTTTTAAATCTTTATAACAAAGGGTATGTTTTTGAACATTTTTTTATTTACTTTCATATCTTTATTCTAACGTACTAAATATAATGATAAAATAAAAATTCTTATTCTATCAGTGTGCACTAAATATACTCATAAAAATTTTGATTCTATTCCACTCTTATTTCTATTCTTATTTTCAATCTATCAAAAATCATTCCATTGTATCATATACCACCTAATTTATTTTTTTACTTTTTATATGAATTTTATAATTATATTATTATATATTTAGATCAACTCTTAATATTTGATGTCTCTTAAATATTTTAATCAAGTAATATTGTTTGTATTTTTTTTAAAAAAGTCATATTTAATTATAAATATGTAATTATACAAGTACAAACATAATTAATTACACCCCCTTCCCCCCTCTCCTTTTACTTGTCCAAACAGACGTGCCCTTAACTCCTCGATCAAACGTGTCACCTTGGAATCATATTACTAGGTACTATTTCTTGAAGAGAAATTTCCACTTCAACTAAATCAAATGAAATTAACAATTTTAAATTAATTATTTCATTTTAATTCCAAAAATTAAAAAGTAAAATAATAATTTAACAGCTATTATTTCCAATTTAGGTAATTTTTTTTGAAGTGATTTTTTTAAAAGTATATTTAAAAGCTACTTTTTTTTATAAAGTGATTTTTATTTATAAAATTTTGTTATGAACACGTAACATGTCTTGATTATTTTTTTAATAAAAATATTTAAAAATTCATAATTTTTACTAAAAATACACATTCAAAATTTTTGTTTAAAAAAATTGGCTTTTCACCGTAAAAGTCAAAAATATCCGAAACATGTTTTGGAATGCCTCTCAACTTATTTGTCTTGTACAAAGACAAAGTGGGCTCCAAGTTTATAGATAGAATGAAATTGCGGGTCTGTGACTTCCGGTGGTTGCAGTGCATTTGATCTGTGAACCCATTAACGAAAAGGAAAAGAGTTAAACAAGGGAGTAGCAGCAAGTAGCATATAGTTGGGTGAAAGTAAAACACAATATATATATATATATATATATGAAAAAAGATTAATTGATATTTAGAGTAAGTACAAGATACTTATATCACATCTCAATTGTTGATTTTGACATATTGTTGATTTGGTCAAAATCAACGAATAACACTAATTAACATTAATTTTTAACAATTTCTAACAGATGAAATTATTGATTTTGACCAAATCAATAGTATAAAATATGAATTTAATTATTTACACTTATATTAAATATTAATTGATCATTCATCTAAATATATATATTTGGTTATAGATCGAGGCAAATCTCAAAACAAAAGCTAGAGAAAACAACTACATCACCCAGGAGCACACGCCTCCAGCAGCCTCTAAGGGAGAGTGTCTCTCAATGGGTCTAGGAGAAAAGCCCATTTTCTCTTTTCCGGCTCAGAAATAAGACCCAACTTGACAAGAAAATCTATGCATTGGCTGCCACCCCTTTTGATGAGCCGCACCTCCACTTGCCACTCCAAATGAAGCATCGACTTGATCCTATGAGCAATCAAGAGTTAAAACAACATTAAACATAGAGTTATTTGTTTCTTTTGGAGCAGAGATGGGCTTTGAGAGATATCGGGAGTAAAAGATCGGGTCACAGGATCTCAATGCTAGTGGACCGATCTAGAGTTTTAAATATCTGGGTCCAATGTGGCATGGCTTAGGGTTTTGTGGACCACAAAAATAAGTGATATTATTTTATGTCCCAAAATCACTTATACTTTTTCCAAAATCTATTCGTGCTGCACGTTATCTTTTTCTTTTATCTTTACCTAGATCAATTCTTTTAAACTTTTATAGTGATTTTATCTTTCTTGAAATTTTCTAGTTACTTGATGTAAAATATATCTTACTAGTGTATTAAACATACGGGATTTTAAAAAATATTTACTGAGACTTAATGGGTCCATAAATTTTTAGGTGGAGAGGTGGCAATTTATCTTTATTTCTTAATTTGTATTGGACGCATGTATATATTAAAATATCTCAAAAATTTATTATTATATATATATATATATATTGATATTGATATATTATATTTTGAGATGGCTAAGGTTGAAGATTGAATTTAAGTTTTGCGAGGGCTAAGGTTAGGTTTTTCTGGAACCTAGTTGGAGCTCAAATCCAGCCAACCCAAGGCCAATTTAGCCTATTGATTGAAACGACTTATTTAATACTAGGCTAGTTATTATAATACACATTGAATTAATATTAAAATTAGCATATAATAATGATTTAATAGCTATTAAATTCATTAACCTATTCAATCAAGACCTAAAATTAAATACAATGATTGTGACAGTTTTCCACATTTTTTGATTTATTTAATACTAAATCCTTAACAGCTGGGTCAGAAGTCATAATGTTCATTAGATTAGTATCAAAATTAGTATCTTATACTAATTCAAAATGTAATGACCAAGTTTTGATTTAATTAAGATTAAGGACCTAATTACAAGAATTAAAAGTTTTGGAGGTCAAATTGTAATTCTAAAGGGTTAAATTGCAGAGATTATAAGTCTGAGGGACTGAATTTAGGAATCTGAAAAGTTTAGGGCTTAATTGAAACTTTTAAGGGTCAAATTGATGAAACTAAAAGAAGCAAGGACTCAATTAAAAGTATGATGGGTGAAATTGAAAGAAATAAAAATAAGGAGGACGGATTTGGAATAAAACCTATAAGTTTGGTCCAACAATGGACCAAAACACCGTGTAGGCCATTCCTTCATCGTTTCAGTTGATTTTTGGCTTAAAAATCGGGTTTCCGTGTGCGAGTGGGTTCACTCAACCTTTGCCCTTTATCAATTTTGGAATTTAAAGAGAGATTGAGAGGAATTTGGAGCTTTCTCGGTCGATAGAGTTCACAGAGGACTAGATTAGATTTCCTGATTTTGAGCTTGATCGACCAGTTATTTTCCTAATTAAAGCTTAAGGATTGGTTCATTTGGCTCGGATTTGCAATCTTGGAGTGTTAATTAATCTGGGTAAGCATCTAAATCTGAGATTTTTGGGGTTTTTGATGTTCGAGTCCTATTACAGACTTGGTTAAGCAACCAGGTTGCTAATTGGATAAAGAAGACGGACTCGGATGTATTTAGGTCCGTTCGAGTCAAATCAGGCGAGTCAGCTCGGTTCACTGAGCCCACTCAGCCTAGGGTGGGCCTAGGCCCAGTTGATCGGGCTGGGTTTGGCTAGTGTTAACCTCAAAGTTTCATATTGATTTTTTTAATGATAAAAAAAATTAAAATTGTTATATGTATATATTTATAATGAATAATATGGACAAATTATAATATTAAATTTATTATTTAGCTACATACACTACATGTAGTAAAATGTGAAACTGTCAAATTAGACATATATATAGTAAATTGATTATATCTTATTATAAAAAGTCAAAAAATAATAAAGTCAATTTTATATAAAATTAGACTCAAATAACTTTATTTTAATATATAATTTGTATTATATATATTTTATATTAAAGCAATTTATTACATCAATCTTATACATCATTCTCTGAAAAAATTATTTCTGAAATCTACATGATATAAGTTTTAAATACTAAAACATGACTTATGATATAAATAAAATTTCAAGTTAAATTTATTTGTAAACTAAACGTGCTGAGCTTTAAATTTATATATTATATGTACGATTTGCACTTATAAATTGATAAATATAATTTTTGAAAGTGGACTATTCTGCTGAGTCACATTGTCAGCAAACAAAATGAGTATATTACAGTTTTTTTTTTTATCATATCTCAAAATATAAAAGCAATTTATACAAATCTAGTTTTTAATAAAAGTAGACGTTGTAATCTTTTTAACAATATATAATTCATTATTTTTGATGAAAAATTCAAATTTTTAGACAATTTTGAATTTGACCAACAACTTTTATTAAAAGCAATTTTACAGTCTGACATATCGTTGAACTTTTGATCATTTCTTTCAAATGATGCATGATAAGTCAATGATTCTTTTTGTGTTTGAAAATAGACTTATTGAAGAATGTTCACGAATTTATTAAGAGTTTTTGAATATTCAAAATCATTTTATTTGAATTTTTGAAACGAGCCTATGTATAGTTACTGTTGACAAATAATTTTGTCTTCCACAAAGGCCAACGTCTCTCTAATGTCTCTTTGATGTTTTTGCTTATAAAAGGAGTATAGATTAATTGGAGAAGCATATAAGAACAAGCTCTCAAAGCGTTCTTAATCTCTCTCTAAAATTCTTTATACTACATTATTTATTACTAGATCAAAAAATGTATAGAGTAAATTATTTTATTCTTGAGAGTGCCTCTTTGAAGTAAGATTATTTTTGTACATGAGTGGTAGCTAATCTACTTGAAAGGAATTGCTACGCTTTTACTTCATTTTCATTAGCATTTGTATTGGTGTTTAAAACTCACTGAATCAAAGGCTTTCTAATCAGGATTTCTTGCCTTTGTCAAATGTAAGGGACTTTGTTTGTACTTGAGATTTCTGGTCTCTGTCAAGTATAAGGAACTTAGTGGACTCCATCAAGTACAAGGGACTTAGTGGAACTTCGACCGGTTGGAGCTCGAGAGAGTGGACGTAGATTTGGGTAGTAAGTCGAATTATTATAAAAGAGTTTGCATCTCATATCCCTACTTTTTAATTTTACTTATAATAGTTTATATTTACTTTAGGTGAATTGCATTAATTTAATCTTTTAAATTTTTTTATATTTAGCTTTTGTGAAAAATACTCAATGCATCCCCCCTTTTAAGTTATCTTTTGGGACAACAACCAGTGGGCGGGGCCGCCCAATTAGATGGGTCCACCCAAATCTGGGTGGATTGGGCCAGGTTCCGAGCTAGGTTGTTGGGCCTTGGCTGGCTGGGCTTGAGCCAGGTTAGCCAAGTGGGCTAGGCTTTAGGTGGGCCTGCCTGAGGACGAGTCATGTGGGCTTAGGGCATTGTTTGGTCGACCCAAGTCAAGTGGTTGGCTTAGGTCTAAGCGAGTTAACTCGTTGAGTTGACTTGGCTAGTTGACCAAAATTGTAGGTTGACTCACTGAGTCAACTCGGTCAATTGGAATTGGGAAAGGTTATCCTAGAGGATAAGGCAAAATAGGGACAAGGTTAAATTGAAATAACATAACCAAAGTAAGGATAATATGTCCAAGGAAAATTAGGGTTTCTGTTAACTAAATTGACCCAGTGATGGTTCAAGGTTTGACTGCCAGTTCAATGGTCATTTTAACTTAGATTTGGGAAATTTAACCAGTTCTCAGTTTAGGAAGATGAGATCTGTTGAATCAAATTGGTCCAGGGGTTTGGGGAAGTCTGGTTTGCCCAAAAATTGAAGGTTTTTAGCTGAACAGGCCCGGTTCTAAAGTTTTTGGGTTAGTTCAGAGGCTTTTATGACGAGTTTAGTCCAGTTCCTAGGGTCTTGAGGCTAATTTAATCTGATTTTGACATTTCCATGGCCAATTTAGTTTGGTTTAAGGTAGTTTTAGGCTAGTTTAGGCCAGTTCAAGGTTTTTGGAGACCGGTTCAATATGATTCAAAGGTTTTTAAGGGATTTGGATATGTGTACTTGAGTCATGTGGGTTTGAGGTGTTGGGTAGTGAGCCTCGAGACGAGTGCTGGGGTTTTGGTGTGGGATTCAAGCTCGATTTTAAGCTGTTGAGCCTGTTTCTTGTGTCGGTTTTAGTGCCAGTTGTGATTTTGTGCATTGTGTCGGGTGAGAGTGACTCAAGACTTATTTTTGAGTTGGTGGAGGCGCACCCGGATTTTTGAGTCGAGTAAGGGTGACCCGTAACTTATTTTTGGCTCAACATCTATACTATGAGTGATGATCCCCTTTTTATGCATGCATTTTTTACTATAGTTTTCTGGCATGACTGATTATATATTTTGTAAATTGTATTTCGGCATATGTTACATATGGGATATGTGTTATGTGGTTTGTAGATGGTTAGTGAGTTATATTGAAATGTGATATTGGTTTTCAGTTGTGAACTGTATATATTTGTTTTTGACTTATATGTGGGGAGTTGTGTTATGTGCTGGAATTGTGTTGCTCTGGTGAGTGTGATTTGTACCCGATCATCGAGATGGAAAATTCCTCTAATTAGGAGATGGCAATTTGATGTGATTGTGATTGTGATGCCTCCGATTGTTTAGCTTGTGGATTCTCCAATCGTGAGAGTCATGAGGCTGGAGTTTCATAATATGATTATTATACTCCCACGTATGTATATTTTGATACTAAAATTGCTTACTGTATATGTATGCGTATGCTTTTAACATTTGGTATGATACATATCCTTACATATATAGATTAGGTATTATCCATACTCATTGAGTTTCGTGACTCACGTTATATCATTATTTCAAATTGGATTTTCTGTTCATGCCTCGGTGAGTGTGCCAACGATGGAGTGTGTCCCCATTGATTTATTTGATGTACGGGCTTTCTTTGTATCATGCTCTTTGTATTCTATATGTTATTTCTTATTATTCTCAGAAAAGTCTTGACTTGTGTATTAGAAATCACGTGATTATTTATATGTATTTGATGGGATGAGTTTAGTTTATATGGATGGATGTTTTAAGATTTACTAAAGTCAGCAGGTTCTAATATCAGTTACATGCCTGGATTTAGGTTATAACACAATAATTGTTAAAATTACTGATTCATTAGATCACCACATGGCGTCAATTACAAGCATTTTTCCATTTTGTACTTTTTGGGGGGCGGGGTGGGGTGTGGGGTTACTTCCATTTTGTAAGAAGTGCCGGGAATCCAAGGGCGCATACTTTTTCATTTTATGGAGAAAAGACAGACATATGCCCGTCAAGTCCGAAATTTTCCACATAATTCTGGAATCTGGAAGAAATATACTGCTTTATCTTTGTATGACCCACAATTCGACCGTTACAGTCCATCGCAAACGGTCACTGCCCAGTGCTCCCACCTCTTAAATGATTAATCAAACTATGAAACTTGAGCATTTGATTTGCTCTCTCTCTCTCTCTCTCTGCGTTGCAATGGAAAAGGCTCCCCGAACGCCTCCCAAAACACCAGTTGGATCCGAAAATGTTCAATCTGACCCCATTACCCCACCTGAAAGCCAACAATCCGATCGGAAGTCCCGAAGTTCCGGCCACCATTCTTGCATATCGGGCGCTACCCCCGATCGCCTCAAGGTCCCCAAGGCGCTGAAATACCCCGAAAGGTAAGTCTACCTATCCAGATTCTCAAAAACTTGTTTCTTTTCTGGAGCCACAGCGTGTCAATTGGGTTCCTTAATCTGTCTGATTTCTTTTTTTTTCCTTTTACGTGTAGAAATCATTTCTTTCACAACCCTTCAGATCCAGTATAAGGGGTGATTTAGTCATTTTACGTTCTTCTTATCTACCCATGTGATCTTGTAGTGGTAATTGGTGATGGAAGTGGAACAATTTTTAAAGCTCAGGGAAAGAATTAATCAAATTTAAAGAATAGGGACATGGATTAACAGTGCAATTTTAACCCTTTCATTTTTTTTTTTTAAATTTCTTGTTTATTTTTGAGTTCCTTCTCTTTGCAGGTATACTAGCCCAACTGACCTTATGGTGTCCCCTATCTCAAAGGGCCTGCTTGCCAGGAGCAGGAGGAAGCCTGGTGTGCTCCTACCTCCAACCATAAATCAAACCAAGGTACAAATGCATTTAAGATGTGAAATTTTTTGCTATCTTTTTTTTTTTTTCAAATTTCAACAATGTAATTCAAGATTTGGATTTTCAGGAGGGGGGTCTTTTCCAAGCTTGAAGAATCAGTGCTGCTGACATGATTTTCCAATGCTTTTTTGAGTGGGCAATTTAAGGAAGGATTTGAAAGAGATGTACATGTTAGTTGGGTTTTTCGTGCAGGTGTATTTTGTGCAATGCTGAGCTTTGTTGCGCCAAAATAATGTTCTGTCTTCATGATGAAAACTTTTGGAAGAAGGAACTGGACTTTCCATTGTGCATCAACGGCGTGAGGTTTGAAAATTTTGTTAATCGATTTAATCTTTCAACTTGAAACAGGTCAATATTTTTAGACTTGAATAAGAGCAACCTTTCAAAAGAGATTTGGAGCAGGGTAGACAGAGAGAGAGAGAGAGAGTAGAAACAAAGCAGCCTGCATATCGAAGATGATGCAATTGATTAAAATTGTGGCAAGATATGCTCTACTGATGAAATCTCTCATATCGTTTCCTCACAGCCGAACTTCAAACCACTGGATTGAGCCAACATCCCCATCAATTTCAAGCTCACAAACAGATTTAACAAGATAAGAAACAGCGTCATCAATGTCCTCAAATCTTGCAAGGTCCGGAGGCAGGGCCTTCCCCGGCCAGTTCTCGAGCCAACCCTTTAATCTCTCTCTCAGTTCTTCCTCGGAGACAAACTCCTCATTCTTCCCAGGTTCTATTAGGACGTAAGTTTCTGTTTGTATGTTTGCCCTCCTCCTCCTCATAGCACAGACCTAATAATGCAAGGAAACAGTGTTCTAGAATAACTCCACCATATTATTAAATAAGAATAGGCATTCTTAACTGTTTGGTTGAAGGGCTTCTAAGTGGTTCGGCCTTGGAACTGTTCTAGAATAACTCCACCATGTTATTAAACAAGAATAGGCATTCTTAACTGTTTGGTTGAAGGGCTTCTAAGTGGTTCGGCCTTGGAACTGTTCTAGAATAACTCCACCATATTATTAAACAAGAATAGGCATTCTTAACTGTTTGGTTGAAGGGCTTCTAAGTGGTTCGGCCTTGGATTTCAAGTTTTGTTCAAATACCCATGAAATTTTTTGAAACTTACTTAGAAAAATCATTTCTGGGTGTGTATCAATAGAGTTTGCTCCCATTTTTAGGTGAAAATATCTCATGTCAAACCCAAGAAAACTCACAAATTAAACTACGAATGGAACTTTCTCGTGACATCACAATAAGGCCCGAAGCACAGAAACACTCACAAACCAAATACTTCTTTTGGATTGAGATACAAGCCGATTCTAACTTCCAGGCTTTCTCGCATGCTCTTTATATGAGGTGAACCCGCAATCAACCAACCCGGATTGGGGGGAATTCGGATCTCAATTAATTAAGAACACATTCCAGAATGTATAGAGTTCATGTGGAGATAAAAATACAAGAATGAATGGAAATTAAGCAGGAAGTTTCTAGATTAACCTTTATTGAGTCCCTGTTCTTGCTTTCCATCTGGGTGAGTTCAATAGTGGAATTCAATTTCTGGGTTACAGCTAGATACTTCAACTTCTGGCATTTGATGGGACCTGCAAAGGAATCTGGAAGCTAAAGGCACTCCATTATTGTTTTTGAAAAAAGAAAGGGAAAAACAACTAAGTACCGGGCTTACATGTGAAGCTTTGGGGTCCGTTTCTGGAGAGCAGATTCTGCACTGCTCCCTCTATCGTTAGGGCCCTTGCAGCTCCTTGAAGCATTCTTGTCTGTGTCAAAAATTACGGGGAGAGAGAGAGAGGGAGAGAGAGAGAGCATCTGGAGAACAAAGATGATGATAGGAAGATGAAATGGATAGCTCAAAAAAATTGAACCTCTATTGCACTTGGTGTAATCTGCACTCAGCTTTCATCTTATTTTCAAACTCACCCTCCCCTGTTTTGTAGTTTTGTGTGGGCAGAGTTGGAATAAGAATTATTTTTGGCTTTAATCTTTGTTTGGGTGATGTATAGCAAAGCTGGCTTTAATAGTTTTAGGATCCACCGTCCAAAATTACAAGTAATTTCTTTCTGCGGTCAAGATTTAAGTTTTAATATTCAATTATCTGTTTGGATTTGTATTTTGCTTTCTATCCTTAGAATTTGTTTGTGTTTTGAAAAACAGGAAAACACCTTGAAAACACTTTCTCCGTACCATTTTATTTTCAAGTAAAAATAGTTTCTAATAAAAGACAAATTTTCGTTTATTTAGAAATTATTTTATTTTCTAAACGTTATCCTGAAACAGTTGTGAAAACAAACCAGTTCAACTGGATTTATTTTCAAAACAAAACAAAAACTATTTTCTAAACCAATTTCAAATTAGTTTATCCATATAACATTTAACTACGGGTTTGTTTGCTTACTATCTTTTGAGTTTATCAGTTTTACTTTTTAATTTGAAAAATTAAAAAATTAAATATTATAATTTTTAAATTTCAAAATAAAGAAATTATAAATTAACAATATGCTACAAAATAAATCCTTTTAGTAAATTATGAAATTATATATTTTTTAGAAGTATTTGGACTTAAAAGTCAAACTCAGAGTTCAAAATTAAAAAATAAATCTCGAATATAGAGCGATGAAATTTAAATAAGAAGATGAAAATAGGCCTGCTTTCATAAAGGAATGCAGCTAAATGGCGCCAACGCTAGCTCTATCCGTCAATGGAAACAACGAGCCTCTAAATTCTAAATTGCGCCCTTCCCCGAGATACCCTCTCAACCCTCCCTTCAATCTACTCTTTTCGTCGCCATCATCGTCTCATCAAACACTAACCCCTTTCCTCGCTGTCATTTGGCCAGGGTCCCTTCTTTCCCTTGAATCTCTGCTTTCTCAACCTCCTTAATGTTTCCTTCTCGTTTCGAGTTTAATTTTGTCATTCTAGAATTTTCTAGCTTCACTTTGATTCAGAGGAAGAGGGAAAACTGCTGATATGTTTGAAAATTTCGTTGGAGTCATCTGGGTTTTTCTTGAATTCAGCAGGTAAGCTCAATTCTGGATGCTGTTTTCCCCCTACTTTCTCTTTTGAGTATGCAAAACCCTTGAGCAAAATGTGGTTGCAGAATTAAATATGCTGTGTTGGAAATTAGATGATCCCATTAGCCAATATAAAACTGCAAATTATATGTTAGTTAATCCTATAAACAGGGGGGGTGGGTTTAATGGAATGGTTTTAATTTATGGGGTTTTTCTTTATTGAGTGGTCTTGAATGGCATGAAAAATGTTGGTTTATTGTGCATCTACAAATGAAAACATCTGCATTTAGGACGAATTTTCGAATTTCATTGTGTTTATTTGTCATCTACCTCCCTAGAATTCAAAGCAAAGCAATCCTCCATATCTCTTTAGTTTCAGAAACTCACAAAGTTCCTTAAGTTCCTGGTCCTTTCTCTTATATCTTCAACCTGTTATTGCCACAATTTCAATGAAACAATGGTTTTATAGAAAGCCTTTTATCTCTAGCAAATCACCAGGACTACGTACATTGTGGGTCCAACCCATATGCGTTGCCAACAGAAAAACAAAAGGAGTTGCACTGTGATTCAGTAGCCTTATTAGAACAATGGAAATCCACATCTTCACATGAAGCCAGTGCTTTTCCTTTTTACCTTGAACTTCTTCCTGGCTGTGTACCCTGAGGAGTGATGATCCTTCAGCCCTCAGTAGGATTTCCAAAAGTAAAATGTGAAGCAATATGCCTAAAACCTCTTTGTACTCTATTGTATCACTCTTTCTAATACCCAATCAGATTAAAAGAAAAGGTGTTTGACTATTGTAATTCTAGATTCTTTTGGTTAGCCTGTTGCTTATCTATTTCTTTTCTTTCTTTCTTGTTTATTTCATTTTGTTTTTCTGGAAGGATATTGATTTTCCAGTTCCTCACTTTCTAAGTGGTGAAGAGTTCAGAACTTGTAGCAGTAGGAGCTGTACAAACATTAGCAGTCAAAACGTTTGATGAAAATCTCATCAAAGCAAAACACTTAAATACTTTTTCTTCCCTTTGGTGTGAGGTTCTAGACACATTATTTTGTTACATTTACGGACTTTCCTATATATATGTTAAGTTAGATGCCTTGGCACTTTATGGTGCCGCATTGTAACCTAGAAATGTCCAATGGCAAGACTATGTATCATCTATGCTCCATAGAACTAATAAAACTCGTGCCATGTATCTTATCTGTCATAATATCTAATGGATCTTTTCTTCTAAATATAATTTTGTAATGTTTGACATGTCATAGGTTATAAAAACACTGAGAAGGCGCAGACTCAGAATTCGGCAATAAAAACAGTAAGGGATTGAATATGCAAAATTCTAGCATTCTGATGGTAGTGGCGATGTAGTTACAGAAGGAAACATGTCGGATTTCACTTCCCCTCTTCATCTACTTCGGCTTTTGATGCTTCCCAGGATTCAGACAAGGGGTGCAGACAGAAATCTCGACAATTGCACCATCAAATCTTCCAAGATAGTCCTAGTCGAACGAGACCAGAAGTCCTCAAGCTGCCCGAACCTCCTCCTCAGTATGGAGAGTGGAGCATGATGAGTATTTCACCTAGGGGTGGACCTGAGAATTCTTATCAATGGAGCATCATTGCTGCCTCTCCAAAGCAATCTCCTCCAATCCAAACAATGTGCTGGCCTGAGACAGGCTATGACCCAAATAGGATTCCATCTTCGATTTTTGCTAGCAAACCCAGCACGACCATGGAATGGAGTGTTGCTTCAAATGAGTCCTTGTTTAGTCTTCATATGGGGAAAAACAGTTTCCGTAGAGACAGCTCTGTTTTGTTGAGTAGGTACGAAGAACCTGTAAAACCCGATGAATCAAGCAACTTCACATCCGAGACTAAGTTCAACGGGTTGGCACCTACACTTCCCACCGTTGTTGAAGGGGCCTCTGACTCTATAATAAATGAATCAGCAACCGTCAGTGTAGCTGCAAAGGAAACAGAAGAGGATCAGAGACAAGAAAGCACACCTCTCGTTGTGGGGCCCGTTTGTCCACTAGTTCTACTGTTTCTGGGGCACGTGCTTCTACGACTGCCAGTTGCTCTCGACGCTCCGGAGAGAGTGGTACCAGTGGCTGTTGTTTCGCTTTCCCAGTGCAAGTTCTTCTTCTCTGTTCTGAATTTTTTGTTGATGGTTATATCCTAGCTATATCCCAAATCTATTGGTAGTTTGAACATTTGCAAAAATTTGCGTTAGCATGTGTCTGTTTGCATCTTGCTGTATTCTAAATCTAATGCCTCTTATATCATTTTTTTTTTACCACAAATTCTATAGAGGTACTTTTTACCGTGTGTAGCCCAAATAATTTGTGATCATTTGTTATTATCTGTGACCTTTGATTGAGTAATCTGTTGCATTTTTTTGGGAAACAGAAAACCTCATAGCGGATTGTTTTCTCTATCTGTTTACAGCAGAATTTTCAGAAAACGGACTCCTCTGAGAACAACAAATAGTTGGTTTTCAAAATTCTCAAAACCTATTTTTGCTTGAAAATAAATAGGATATGAAAACAATAGAGCTTTCAAGATTTGCACTGTTTTCCTGTTCCGGTAAAAACTTAAAATAAATATTAAAAACAGAAAACCCAATAAAAATCCGAACTGATTTCATTGATATAGGTGCATTGATTTGTTACTTTCAAGTTTTCATTTCAGACTCACGGCTGAAGGTGGAAAACATAGCTCCACAGTGAATCCCGTGTCTTCTAATAATTCCCGGCCAAATCCCTCTGAGAAACCGCAGCCCGAGGCAGAGCCTCAAGCCCAGCCCATAGCCTGGAAAGCGGCCGGAAAAGGATGGTTCTCTTGCATCAACTGTCGCCCACTTTGCTGACAAAAATCTATATGCAGGAAAACCATTGTTTCATAAGAATCCCTTCTTCCATCAAGAATTTCCAATCCAACTTGTTCTTCTGGTCTGTAAGTCCAAAACCCCGCTGCAGATAGTTGTTGTGATTGTTAGTCTATCTGGGTTGCGCGAGTTTAGGGTTGCCAGTTCATCTTCCCTTGATGTATCTGGGTCATAGAGAGCAGCAGGTTTTAGTTTGTAAAGCAGTAAAGACATATCATGCAAGAAACCATGAATCTGACTGGCCAAAATTGCTGGTAGATCCTGGGCTTGTGTAAATGCTGTAAACGTGTAATGATAATCGACTCCAATGAGGCTTTTTAGTCGGTGAACAAAGACGGAGCGTTAAGCGGAACGTGATTTGTGCGTATGATGTCTTTAGTTCAAAAAAAGATACAATCAAAAAATATATTTACAAAAAACTTAATTTTTTCATCTTATACCAAGATATTCTTTAATATTATCAATTAAATATAAACACGACTCGTTAAAAAAAAATTATTGCATTTTTGAGAAAATACTTAAAAAAAAAGGACAGGAGTATTTTTAAACATATAGACTGTATGCGTATGGTACACAAAAAATACGTATATTTTATAGCATGGGTCATTTATGCATATATTTATGTTGCGAATAATAATTAAATAATTATGTTTATATAAGAAAAGGTGTGTACAAAACTTATTTAATCACGGTAATCAAAAACTTATCTAACACAATTAGTGAAAGTAATATGTCAAATCACTGGAATTGACGTTTTGAAATTGGACCGGACTGGCAATTTTGATTAGTTGAATTGGAACCTATAAACTCTTCCGGGTGATTGGCTAAAAACTAACTATTTGAACTTTGAAGTGGTGGGAACTGTGTCAAAGCCAGAAAAATCAATTTATTTGTTTGATTGGATTTTTCATTATTTTTTAATTATATAAAGTAAGCTTGTTTTTCACGTTTTTGAATGAAAAATAATTGTAATGAAATAAGTTGTTAATTTTTAAAGTTTTATCCTTATCTTTTGTATTTTTAAATTTTTTACATTATTTACAATAATATACAAAAATTTATTTATATTAAATATAATTAAACTATTTATTCAATCAATCGAACCCATACTCACTAAGGTCATCATTTCTATCACTAGTCGTGTTTTTAAATCATCAATTGAGATGATCTCATAGTTCATAAATAAGGTTTTAAAAATCAGTCGTGTATTATAATTTTTTAAAAAGTTGTGATATTTATTATTTAAAGTTATAAATCTTACAAATAAAGGCAACACTTTAACTATAAGTGTGATATCTCATAGGACAGTGTGTGTGATACCTTAAACGAGAGTGTATATGTGTGACACCTTAGACAAATCCTACATCGACAAAATATGAGAGAGATACTGGATTTATACACCACAAGAAAATATGAGATTTCCGACACAAATTTTCTGACACAAAGTATTGTGTCGGTTTACCGATGCAATTTCTGACAATTTTTTGTTGGAAATTTATTACCGACGCAAAAAGTTCATCGGTAACGTTAAAAAATTATTACCGACGCATATTATCGTCGGTAATATATTAAAAAAAAGAAAATAATAATTTTTAAAGTTTAGAAAATAAATGGGTAACATATTATCGTCGCAAGGGAAGCGTCGGTAAATTTTAGAAAATAAAAAATAAACAACAATATTTTTTTTTACCGACATAATTTTCATATTGGTAATAATAAAATATTACATAAATTTAAAATTTGAAATTACCGACAAAATTTTTGCATCAGTAATAATAAATATTAAATAAATTTAAATTTTAAAATTACTGACGCATTTACTGATGCAAAAATTACGTTGGTAAAAATAAAATATTAAATAAATTTAAAATTTAAAATTACCGACACAAATTTGCATCGGTAAAGTAAAATAAAATAAAAAATAAAAAATAAAAAACTTAAAATATGAAATATAAAAAATAAAATATATTATATTACCGACGTACATATGCGTTGGTAAAGTAAAATAAATATAATTAAAACGTTTAAATTATTTAAAAAATAGAATAAAATATTAAATTAGTTAAAAGTATATTACTGACGCAATTTTGTGTCGGTAATTAATATAAATATTAATATTTAATTGAATTAGAAAATTATTTTTTTACCGATACGTCGTTAATTATTTTTATTCATTTAATTGGTTATGCTAAACACGGGTATGGTGAATGAAAAATATATATTTGGTACACTTCTGGAGCAAGAATTCCTTTTCAGTAAAATTGTATAAGAGCCTGGTGGAAAGCCGGGAGGTCTTGGGTTCAATTCCTATTGGGCGCACATCTCGCAAACTATAAATGAGGCATTTGTTACGCACGCGCGAACCGCGGAGTGTCAACAAAGTAAATAAAATTAAAAAAATATAAATTATTTTTAAAAAATAAAATTTTAAATTATTTAAAATACATTACCGACGCAATTTTGTATCGGTAATTATAAAAATTTAAAAATATATTTGCGTCGGTAATTTAAAAATTTTAAATTATTTTAAAATATATTATCGACGCAACTTGCATTGGAAAATTACTGACGATGGCACTTTGCGTTGGTAAATTTTTTCTGACGACCATATTTCTGACTCAATTTTTTGCGTCACTTAGTGCGTCGAAAAATTGATTTTCGACACATATTTTGTATTTATCGACGTAATTTGTGCATCGGTAATTGGTATTTTTTTTTAGTGATAAGAGAATAGAGACTATTATTGAATAATTTGAACTTAAGCATTTTGGGTCAATGGTTTAGGCTCAACAAGTTGCTAGGGCAAGTAGTACTCGAGTTGTTATAAATGAATCAGAACCACTCCGTGTGCAGCCTTAAACAGTGGTGGGCAAATCTCAGTGAAGACGCTCAGTCCCAAAGGGGGAGTGTGTGTGACACCCTAAAAGAGAGGTGTGTGTGATACTCTTAGGCAAATGCCACGTCGACAAAATATGGGAGAAATATTGGGCTTATAACAGATTAAAGACTACTGAACAACTTGAGTTTAAACATTTTGGGTCAATGATTTAGATTCAATAAGTTGATAGGGCTAGTAGTACTCAGGTCGTTACAATAAGGTTGAAGTAAAGACTCATAAGATATCATAAAATGCAATTTGTACTCTAAAATTTTGCTAAGTGGAAGTTGTTATCCATTAATTCTCAAACATTAAGAGGTCATTCTTTTATAGTTTTAGAAATGCATTTATGTGCTTTTCAAATCAAAATTTTAAAAATATTATTCTTTTAAATTATATTTTAAAAACACATACTCTAAAAACTAGAACGTATGCTTTTTAAGATTGAGTTTAGTATCAAAAAGATTTGCTTCACTCTTATTAAAAGAAAAAAAAAATCTTTTATCTCTCACACTCTCTTATACAGGTGTAACATACATACATATATAAAAAATATATGTATATATATATGCATATATATATATATATATTTATATACATATCTACACGTGTGTGTATATTGGTTTTTCATATTTTAATTTTGCAAAACTTTAGTTCATGTATTGATTTCTTAATTTATTATATTATCTATATCAACTTCTAATATTCTAACTTTTTACATAATCTTTTGTCCTAAAAATAATGTATAAAAAATATGTAAAAAAATAATGTCTTAGTTATCTTTAAAATATTATACCTCAAAAATATACTTCAATTTTAAAAATATGTGATTTTAAAATCAAAAAAAGGACCTAATTGATTGCTCTCTCTCATATATTTATTAATAAAGGAAAAAGTGATTTATGATTTTGCATTTATTTAATGGCCTTATTATGAATATTAAAAGAATGTAATTCTCTTATATACAATAAAAGGCAACTAGTGTGTTTCCCATGCTTTGCACGGAATAGCATTTAAATTTGGTGTTTAAGTGTATAATTTTCTTAATTATACCTCATGCTTAAGCTTATACAATATATAATTTTTTTATTCATACTTTATTTTAAAACCTTTGAAATAGATTTTTAATTTAGCTCTTGCTCATACTCTTTATAGTCATTGGCATCCTATTGTGCCATATCTAATACCCTACCCTATGTTAAAAATTATATGACCAGTACCAATTCCCATGAACATGACCAGTCTGAATTTTGGATATTGATTTTTTAAGGAAAAGGAAAGTACTGAAAACTGAAATTTTTCTATTTTTATAATTTTCATATATCTACTTTCAAATTTATATGAAAAATAAAAACTAAATCACATTCTTGTCTAAAATGATTTTTTTGAATGACAAAATTTTACAATTGAGGTCTAATAGTACAAATATAAAAATAAAAGAGAAAAACCAAATTCTGTACAAGTCCCAACCCACAATGAGAGGAAAAATTCCAATTTATTTATTTTTCTCCTTTTTTGAGAAAATCTTGTATTCAATTCCATGTCCCTATCATATCAAATAAGTCCATACACATATTTGTGCTTCTTAGGTGACAGTGTAATAGAATAAGCAAAGAAAAAAAAAGATTAAAAAAATCTAGCAAGAAATAAACGTGAATTGTCTTAACCTACATAGTATAAGCACAAGAAGCAAAGTGAATTGTCACCCCTATCCTTTAACATATGCTAAACATACTCAAAAAGAACTTTGTTACCTTCATTTAAGAATATATATTATCTGGTAAACTAAGTTTCAAATTTCAACTTTACAATATTCAATTCATTGCAATATTTTTCAGTGCTACTTCCAGAAACAGTGGGTCCATTTGCATTGACAGTTTTGGTTACATTAGCAGAATACCAAATTCTACAGACCAGAAAAGATTATGCATGTTCTACTTTTCCTATAACCAATGAGCACATGTACTTGAGTGACCGAGCATATGAAACCATGAATGAAGGATTGAGTGGCAGGGCAACTGATCGCAGTAGTCACACATTTCATGTATTAACTGAAATGTAATTTGACCAATAAATGTAGTCTTTACTCCAATGAGTTCTCTAAATTTACTACAGAATAACAATCTAGGGACCATCTTTGTATATTTTGTCTGACATGAAATGTAATTTGACCAGTAAATGTACTCGATTTCAATGAGTTTTCTAAATTTCTTATAGAACAATCATCCAGGTACCATATCTGAGCAACTTAAGAACATAGTTAGAAATAAAAGTACAAGTTTTTATCTTAAAATGTCATTCGATGAGAACTATCATTAATCCAAATTCAGCAATTCAATAAGCAAATGATATGCATTGTGACCACTCAATAACTATTTAAAAACGATAAGGTAATATTATATAATGTCATAAATTCTAGAGTCACATAAGTTCAAAAGTTGTAATTATATTGCAATTCAACTCAAAAGATACATATGTAAGATGATGGCACCAATATGATCAACCCAATAGAGTTTTCAAAAAATATATTGCACTCTTAAGATGTTCAAAAATACATATTGAACGTTGAAGATATATATAAAAAGTTATTTGTACCACATTTCAAGTGAAATTACTTCTCTGGATCTTTAGGTTCAATCTTGACACATTTGAAACTTTTTGTGGTAGAACACTTTGGTGTCAAGATATTTGTGATTACTAAGGAAGAAATCTTAGTACTATTTGGATTTGTTTGTGGTGTTGTTGGGCTAGAGGAAGAGACATCAATTTCACTATCTGAAAAGAATGATAAAGCATGATGCAAATAATAAAAATTAAATAATTTAAATATAAAGTCACATATTCCTTTTCAAAAAACATGACAATAAAAATTCAAGACAAAGTAGCCAAGTACTTACTTTTGAAGTTGTGGATAATAAAGTGAATGGCATTTCTGATTATATTGATACAGAAGGAAAGCTTGATTGTTCAGCCAAAGAGGAGTCCTAATGTCAATATAATATATAAAGTGAAAATATGATAGATATGCAATGAACTTAAACAAAAATATAAGCATTAACTTACTGATATAACTGAAGGTATTGAATTAACATGTAAAACTGATTGTACAATATCTGTACTCAACTTTGATTGCACTTCATTAGATGTCTCCTAACATAAATATAACAGGTTAGGTAGATGGAATTAAATATGTTTCTAAACTACAGAAAAACTTGAATTTTTAATTTGTGATATATAACTAACTTGTCTAAGAGCAACATCAAAAGTTAAATCAATAATTTTGTCAACATCTTCAGTCATCTTAAGTACAGTATAATTGTTTCTTTTCTTCAAAATATTGAAACTCATGTGAAATTTGAATGACAAATGCAAATTTCCTATTGATAAATGCATTTAACTCTTCAGAAAATCCATACTCATTTCCATTCTAACAAAACAAATGAGAGACAGAAATAGTTAAAATTTAATACTACAGGTTGATTAAAAAAAACAGAGGTTATAAATTTGTATTTGCAAGAAATATACCTTTTTAAGTTGATTTTTTTAATTCAGTTGCAGTCCTCTTAAGGATTTTGAAACAATTCTTATCAAATAGTACAAAAACAGCACATCCACTCTCATCCGACACCAAAACATGAGTAAAAAAGCTAAAGATAAAATAAGCAAGTTATGTTTTGATTTTGAGTCTTAGAATAAGTAACATATGCTAAGTAGAATTCAATTTTTTAACACTTGGTATGTCAAATTGATGTCAAACCTTTGTTTGATTTTTTCTGGTGTTTTTTCACAACCTCTACACCATAGAATATTCTGATCATTGAACTGCAATTTCCTAGTACATTTATCACAAGCATCATAACACCAATTATAATTGGTTTAGATTTTTGAATTGTGGCAACAGTAACTACTTTTCCAGCCTACAAATACAATAGGAAAAGAATTGAAAAAAAGGATATTCAATTTATTAAAATTTCAAAATAAATCAAATATGATATTGGAAGTTATAATATTATAGTCAATTCACATCACCTTAGAAGTATTGTGAATTTCTACCAAAGTTTTCCTTTTAAAAAAGAGACAAATAATCATTCAAAGTATCTTTAGATGATTGAGATTTAATCAAACTCATAGCTGGAGAAGAGTTCTTTTCTTTTAGAATTGGCCTATTATGTACAAAACCAAAAAAATATGTTATTGATATGAAAGTTAAACCAATGAATTAAATTTAAATGCACAAACTAAAACGAATATACCTATGCTCAAAGCTGATGGCTTCAGGTATATTTGGATTCATTAGCACTTTAGAAGCATTCCAATAATTGACCAGATAATTTTTACCTATCAAACATAAGAGTAGAAGATATTTGTTTATATTAAATTATGATATGCTATGCAAAAATTATTAGGTATAGATTCAAAAAAAAAAAAAATTAAAGTGATACAATTAACCTTGAAAGGGGCTAACAGATGCAAGATTAAATATAACAATAACAATTGATCTATGCTTGTGTTGAAAGTATTTATATGTTGTGTCAGCATAGCCATCAAACAATGTGCAATGTAGAGGTTGTTCACTGATTTATGCAAAAGTAATAAGTATACTAATGTTTAAATAAAAAAATATTTAAATAGACATGTTCACACACTATTTTTTTATAATAATTATGGTTTCTAACAACAAAGTTAAATTAAAACAATATACTTTTTCCATCCTCAAGTTGTATTTCAAAACGCTTATTTCTCAATCCACCTTTTGAAATTCCACAATCTCTCCATGATTTACAATAGCTCCAATTACATCTATATGGTCGTAGAAAAACAATTGAGATTAGCACATTAAAAAATAAGCTTAATTCGTATAATATTTGGGTCAATTAAAAATATAATATTTAATGAATTTTTACATACCAATTAAATGCCCTTTCTGAACATTTCCAGAGATGATAGTATGGAATGGAGTAAAGTGAAATGAATATTTAGGAATTTGTCCATCAGATGGTTCTACTCTAGTTGTATAGTTGAGAAATATTTTATACTGGTGCTG
>CAJVSB020000727.1:0-26422 GCA_911865555.2 Thlaspi arvense
GGCTGTTCGCCCCAAAATCCATCGATTTGGCCTCGTTAGGCTAGTTTTGAGACTCGATCTCAGATTTTAGGCCGTTCCATTTGTTTTTAGGTTTCCAAGACATGCAGGTTCGCATGTCGGGTTAGGGGCAAGTATGCCAACACCAACGCCCAATTCAAGTTAGAGCTCCAAAGTTAGCTGGGGTAGGGCGACTGTATCACTGGGGTGGGAAGTCCTCGTGTCGCATGCCCTTCCTTCCCTGTCCCAGTCGACCGTGCCAGCCGGCCAGTCGGTCCTCTGTTTCGTTGAACTGCCATAACTTTTAGTGGGTGAGAAGTCACGCATGCTGTAAGATATCAACGGAAAGCTCTTTTTGAGCTAGCTGACGTCCCAATTGGGGAACCCGGTTGGGTGTGGCCGTTAGCCCCAAAATCCATCGATTTTAACCTCTATTGGGCTAGTCTCAGGACTCAATCTTAGATTTCAAGTCGTTCTATTCATTTTTAGGGTTCCGTGCCATGCAGGTTCGCATGTCAGTTTGGTAGCAAACATGCCGGCATCGACGCCTGACTCAAGTAGGAGCTCCGAAGTTACCTAGGCTAGGGCGAACATATCACCGGGGTGGAAAGTCCTCGTGTCGCGTGCCCATGCTTCCCTATCCCTTTCGATCGCACCAGTTGGCTTGGCGAGCCACTCTTGCGTTGAATGCCATAACTTTTGGTGTGTAAGGAGTCATGTGGGCTGTAAGATGTCGACGAAAAGCTCATTTCAAGCTCGCCGACATCCCAACTGGGAAAATTGGTTTGCAGTTGGCCGTTTGCCCCAAATTCCACGATTTGACCCCCGTCAGGCTAGTCTTGGGACTCGATCTCAGTTTTCAGGTGTTACATTCATTTTAAGGGTTCCAAGCCATGTAGGTTTGCATGTCGGATCGGGGATGGGCATGCCGGGACCGACTCTTGAGTCTAGTTGGGCTACAAAGTGAGCTGGGCTAGGGTGATCGTACCCCTGGGCGGGAAGTACTCATGTCACATGCCCTTCCCTCCCCTCCCATGTTGATCACGTTGACCAACCAGGCAAGCCACTCTTGGGTTGAACTGCCACAATTTCGGCAGGTGAGGGGTCACACGCGCTGTAAGAAGTCAACAAAAAGCTCTTCACAAGCCGGCCAACATGCCAACTGGAAAACTCGGTTGGGGGTGGCCGTTCACCCCAAAATCCTTTGATTTTACCTTCATCAGGATAGTTTCAGAGTCAGTCTCAGATTTCAGGTCGTTCCATTTATTTTTAGGGTTTCAAGCCATGCAGGTTCACATGTCGGTTCGAGGTAGGTTTGCTGGCATTGGCGCCCGAGTCAAGGAAGAGCTCTAAAGTTACCTGGGCAAGGGCGATCGTATAACTAGGTGAAAAGTCCTCGGGTCGCATGCCCTTCCCTCCCCATCCCTCTTGGTCGTATCGGCTTACCAAGCAGGCCACTCTTGCGTTGAACTACCATAACTTTCAGCGTGCGAGGAGTCATGTGCGCCCTAAGATGTCAATGGAAAGCTCTTTTCGAGTCGGCCGACGTGCAAACTAGAGAAACCTGGTTGGGGGTGGTCGTTCGGCCCAAAATCCATCGAGTTGACCTTACCGGGCAAGTTTTAGGACTCGATCTCAGATTTCAAGCCGTTCTATTCATTTTTAGGGTTCCAAGCCATATAGGTTCGCATGTTAGGTCGGGGCGGGAATGCCGACACCGACGCCCGTGTCAGTAGGAGCTCCGAATTTAGTAGGGCTAGGGCGATTGTATCACCTAGGCAGGAAATCCTCATGTCGCGTGCCTTTCCCTCTCCACCCTTATTTATCGTGTCGGCCAGCCAAGCGAGCCACTTCTTGCGTTGAACTGCCACAACTTTCGGTGTGCGAGGAGTTACGCGCCCTATAAAATGTCAACGGAAAGCTCATTATTAGCCGGCCAATGTCCCAACCAAAGAACCCGTTTGCGAGTGGCCGTTCGCCCTGAAATCCATCGATTTGACCTCTGTTGGTCTAGTTTCGGGGCTTGGTCTTAGATTTCAAGCATTTCCATTCGTTTTTAGGGTTTTGAACCAAGCAGGTTCGCATGTTAGTTCGGGGGCAAGCATGCTGGCACCGACGCCCGAGTCAAGTAGGAGCTTCGAAGTTAGCTGGGGTAGGGTGATCGTATCACCTGGGCGGTAAGTCCTCATGTCACATGTCATTCCTTCCCCACCCCTGTCTATCGTGTCGACTGGCTAGGTGGGGCACTCTTGCGTTGAAATGCCATAACTTTCTGCGTGCAAGAAGCACGCACGTCATAAGATGTCAAAAGAAAGCTCTTTTTGAATCGGCCGACGTCCCAACCGGGGAACCTAGTTGGGGTGGCCATTCGCCCCTAAATCCATTAGCCTAGTTTTGGGACTTGATCTCGAATTTCAGGCTGTTCCACTCGTTTTAGGATTTTGAGCCATGCAGGTTTGCATGTTGGGTCGGGACCGGTCATGCCAACACCAACGCCCGAGTCAAGTTGGAGCTCCAAAGTTAGCTAGGCTCTAACGATTGTATCACCAGGGTGGGAAGTTCACGTGTCGCGTGCCCTTCCTTCCCCGTCTCGGCCAGCCTAGTGGGCCACTCTTGCATTGAATTGCCATAAGTTTCGGTGTGCGAGGAGTGATGCATGCCGTAAGATATCAACGAAAAGCTCTTTTCGTGCCAGCCGATGTCCCAACCGGGTTCCCCGGTTGGCGGTGGTTGTTAGCCCCAAAATCCATCAATTTGACCTATGTCGGGCTAGTTTTTAGGACTCGATCTCAATTTTCAGGCCATTCCATTCATTTTTAGGGTTCCGTGCCATGCAGGTTCGCATGTCGGTTTGGTAACGGACATGCTGGCACCGACACCAAAGTCAAGTTGGAGCTTCAAAGTTAGTTAGGCTAGGCGATCATATCATCAGGGCGAGAAGTCCACGTGTCACATGCCCTCCCTTCCCCTCCCTATCGACCATGCCGGCTTGCTAGGTGGGCCACTCTTGCGTTGAATGCCCATAACTTTCGGTGTTTTGAGTAGTCACAAGCGTTGTAAGATATAAATGAAAAAGCCCTTTTTGAGCGGGCCGACGTCCCAATTGGGGAACCTGGTTGGGGGTGTTTGTTCACCCCAAAATCCATCGATTTGACCTTTGTCGTGCTAGTTCCGGAACCCGATCTCGGATTTCAGCCCTTTCCATTCGTTTTTAGGTTTCCATGCTAGGTAGTTTTTGCATGTCGGTTTGGGGGCAGGCATGCCGGCACCGACGCTGGAGTCATGTAGTAGCTCTGAATTAGCTAGGCTAGGGCGATTGTATCACCGAGGCGAGAAGTCCTTGTATCAAGTGCCCTACTATCCAACGGGCCACTCTTGCATTGAACTACCATAACTTTTGGCGTACGAGGAGTCACGCAAGCCATAAGATGTCAACGGAAGGCTCTTTCCAAGCCGGTCAACGTCCGAACTAGGGAAGCCGATTAGGGTTGGTCGTTTGCTCCAAAATCCATCGATTTTAACTCTGTTGAGCAAGTTTTGGGACTTGGTCTCAGATTTCAAGCCGTTCCATTCATTATTAGGTTCCGAGCCATGCTGGTCTGCATGTTGGTTCAGGGGCGGGCATGCCAGCTTCGACGCCCGAGTCAAGTAGGAGCTTTGATCTTAGCTGGGCTGGGGTGATTGTATCTTCGAGGTAAGAAGTCCTTGTGTCACGTGCCCTTCCTTCCCCGTCCCAGTCAATTGCGCCTGCCGCCCGATGGGCCACGCTTGCGTTGAATTACCATAACTTTTAGCATGCGAGGAGTCGTGCGTGCTGTAAGATGTTAACGAAAAGCTCTATTTGAATCGGTAGACGTCCAACTGGGGAACCGGTTGGCGGCGGCTGTTTGCCCCAAATTCCATCGATTTGACCCCGTCAGACTAGTTTCGGGACTTGATTTCAGATTTCAGCCCATTCTATTCGTTTTCAAGGCTCCGAGCCATGCAGGTTCGCATGTTAGGTTAGGGGCATGCAAGCCAGCACCGAGGCCGAGTCAAGTTGGAGCCCTGAAGTTAGCTGGGCTAGGGCAATCGCATCACCAGGGTGGGAAGTTCTCGTGTCACGTGCCCTTCTTTCCCCGTCCTTGTCGATCATGTTGGCCGGGCAGGCGGGCCATTCTTACGTTGAATTGCCCTAACTTTTGGCGTGCGTGGAGTCATGAATGTCGTAAGATATCAACGGAAAGCTCTTCCCGTGCTGGCTGACGTCCCAACCGGGTGTGGCTGTTCTCTCCAAAATCTATACGATTTGACAGCTATCGGGCTAGTTTCGGGACTCAAACTCATTTTTTAGGTTGTTCTATTCATGTTTAGGGTTTCACACCATGCAATTTCGCGCGTCGATTCAGGGTGGGCATGCCAGCACCGACGCCTAAGTCAAATAGGAGCTCCGAAGTTACCTAGGCTAGGGCGATCGTATCACCAGGGCTAGAAGCCCTTGTGTCACGTGCCCCTCCTTCCCGTGCCTGTCGATTGTGCCGACAGCCAAGCAAGCCACTCTTACATTGAACTGCCATAACTTTCAGCGTGCGAGGAGATATGCACGCCATTGGATGTTAACGAAATGCTCATTCTGAGTCGGCTGACGTCCCAACTGGGTAGCCCAATTAGGGGTGGCCATTCGCCCTAAAATCTATCGATTTGACCTCTATCGAGCTAATTTTGGGACTCCATCTCAAATTTCAGGCCATTCCATTAGTTTTTAGGGTTCCAAGCCTGGTAGGTTTGCATGTTGGTTTTGGGGGCAGGCATTCCGGCATCGACACCCGAGTCCAGTAGGAGCTCTGAAGGTAGCTAGGCTAGGGTGATCGTATCACCGAGGCGGGAAGTTCTCGTGTCGTGTGCCCTTCCTTCCCCGTCTTGGTCGATTGTGCCAGCCAACCAGACAGGCCATTCTTGCGTTGAAATTGCCATAGCTTTCGGCGTACGAGGACTCTTGTGCGTCGTAAAATATCAATGGAAAGCTATTTCTGAGCCCACTGACGTCCCAATCGGTGAAGCCGACTGGGAGTGGCTGTTTGCCCAAAATCCATCGATTTGACCTCTGTCGGTCTAGTTTAAGGACCCGATCTTAGATTTCAAGCCATTCTATTCATTTTTAGGATTCTTAGCCATGTAGGTCCGCATGTCGGGTCGGGGGCGGGATGCTAAGACAGATGCCTGAGTCAAGTTGGAGCTCCGAAGTTAGCTGGGCTAGGGCGATCGTATCACCAAGGTGGGAAGTTCTCGTGTCGCTTGCCATTCCTTCCCCGTCCTTGTTGATCACGTTGGCCAGCCTAGCAGGCCACTCTTGCGTTGAACTACCATAACTTTCGGTGTGCAAGGAGTCACGCGTGCCATAAGATCTCAGCGGAAAGCACTTTCTGAGCTGGCCAAAGTTCCAACCAGGGAACCCTGCTAGGGTTGGCCGTTCGCCCAAAAATCCATCGATTTCACCTTCGTCGAGCTAGTTCGGGACTCGATCTCAGATTTTAGGCCGTTCCATTCATTTGTAGGGCTTCGAGCCATGCAGGCTTGCAGGTTGGTTCCGGGCGGGCATCCTAGCACTGAGGGCCGAGTCAAGTAGGAGCTCTGAAGTTAGCCGAGCTAGGGCAATTGTATCATCAAGGTGAGAAGTCCTCGTGTCGCGTGCCCTTCCTTCCCCGTCCCTGTTGATCGCGTCGATTGGCTAGGCGGGCCACTCTTGTGTTGAGTTGCCTAAATTTTCTGCGCACGACGAGTCTTGTGATGTAAGATATCCATGGAAAGTTCTTTCTGAGCCGGCCGATGGCCCAACCGAGGAACCCAGTTGGGGGTGGCTGTTCACCCCAAAATCCATCGATTTGACCTCCGTCAGGCTAGTTTTGGGACTCGATCTCAGATTTCAGGCCGTTCCATTTGTTTTTAGGGTTCCAAGCCATGCAGGTTCGCATGTTGGGTTGGGGGCGGGCATGCCAGCACTGATACTTACCAGAGTCAAGTTAGAGCTCTGAACTTAGCTGGGCTAGGGCGATCTATCACCAAGGTGGGAAGTTCTCGTGTCACGTGCCCTTCCTCCCTCGTCCCTGTCGATTGCACCGGCCAGCTAGGCGGGCCACTCTTGCATTGAACTGTCATTACTTTCAGCGTGTGTGGAGTCATACATGCCGTAAGATATCAACGAAAAGCTCTTTTTGAGCCAGCCGGTGTCTCAATTGGGGAACCCGGTTGGGGGTGGCCAATCACCCGAAAAATTCATTGATTTGACCTTTGGGGGCTAGTTTCAGGTCTCGGTTCCAGATTTCTGGCCATTCCATTCGTTTTTAAGGTTCCGTGCCTTGTAGGTTTGTATGTTGGTTTGGGGGCGGGCATGTCGGCACTGACACCTAGGTCAAGTAGCAGCTCCAAAGTTAGCTGGGCTAGGGCAATCGTATCACTAAGGTGAAAAGTCCTTGTGTCAAGTGCCCTTCCTTTCTCATCCTATGATTGCGCTGGCCAGCTAGGCGGCCCACGCTTGCGTTGAACTACTATAACTTTTGGTGTGCGAGGAGTCACGCACGCTGTAAGATGTCAACGAAAAGCTATTTCTGAGCTGGCCGACGTCCCAATCGGGAAACCTAGTTGGGGGTGTCCGTTCGTTCCAATATCCATCAATTTGACCCACCATCGGGCTAGCTTCGGGACTCAGTCTCAGATTACAAGTAGTTGCATTCGCTTTTAGGGTTCCAAGCCATGTAGGTTCGCATGTCGGTTTGAGGGCGGGCATGCCAACACCGACGCCCGAGTCAAGTAGGAGCTCTGAAGTTAGTTGGGCTGGGGTGATCGTGTCGGCCGCCCAGGCGGACCACTATCGCGTTCAACTGCCATAACTTTCAGCATGTAAGGAGTCTTTAGCGCCGTTAGATATCAACGGAAAGCTCTTTCTAAGCTCGCCGACATCCCAACTAGGGAACCAGGTTGGGGGTGGCCATTCGTCGCAAAATCCATCGGTTTGGCTTCTATCAGGCTAGTTTCAAGACTCGATCTTAGATTTTAGGCCGTTCCATTGGTTTTTAGGGTTTCGAACCTTGCAGGTTGGCATGCCGATTTTGGGGGGGCATGCCAGCACTGATGCCCCGAGTCAAGTAAGAGCTTTGAAGTTAGCTTGGCTAGGGCAATCGTATCACCAAAGGGGAAGTTCCCGTGTCGTGTGCCCTTCCTTCCCCGTACCTATCAATCGCACCAGCCAGTTAGGTGGGCCACTCTTGCATTGAATTGCCATAACTTTTGGCGTACGAGGAGTCATGCGCATCATAAGATTTCAACGGAAGGCTCTTTCCAAGCTGGCTGACGTCCCAATTGGAGAAGTCAGTTAGGGTTGGCCGTTCACCCCAAAATCCATCGAGTTGACCTCCGTCGGCCTAATTTCAGGACTCGATCTCAGATTTCAAGCCATTCCATTCTTTCTTAGGGTTCCAAGCCATGTAGGTTCGCATGTTGGGTCGGGGGTGAGCATGCCGACACTGACGCCCGAGTCAAGTTGGAGCACTTAAGTTAGCTAGGCTAAGGCGATCGTGTCACCGGGGTTGGAAGTTCTCGTGTCACGTGCCTTTCCCTCCTCGTCGTTGTTCATTGTACCGGCTGGCCATGCGGTCCTATCTTGCACTGAATTGCCATAACCTTCAGCGTGTACGGGGTCGTGCACGCTGTAAGATATGTACGAAAAGCTCTTTTCGTGCCAACTGACGTCCTAGATTGGGGGTGGCTGTTTGCCCCAAAATCCATCGATATGACCTCTGTCTGGCTAGTTTCAGGACGCAATCTCAGATTTCACGCTAATTCGTTTTTAGGGTTTCGTGCCATGCAGGTTCACCTGTCGATTTGGGGACAGGCATGCTGGCACCGCCGCCCGAGTCAAGAAAGAGCTCCGAAGTTACCAGGGCTAGGGCGATCGTATCACTGGGGCTGGAAGTGCTGGTGTCGTGTGCCCTTACTTACTCGTCGTTGTTGATCGCGCCGACCGGCTAGGCGGGCCACTCTTGCATTGAACTGCCATAACTTTCTGCGTGCGAGGAGTCACGTGCACCATAAGATGTTAACAACAAGCACTTTCCAAGCTGGCCGAAGTCCTAACCGAGGAAACTAGTTGGGGTGCCTGTTCGCCCCAAAATCCATCGATATGAATTCCGTCAAGCTAGTTTTGGGCTCAACATTGATTTCAGGCCGTTCTATTTGTTTTTAGGGTTCCAAGCCATGCAAGTTCGCATGTCAGGTCGGGGGTAGGCAAGCCGGTACTAATGCCCGAGTCATGTAGGAGCTCTGAACTTAGCTGGGCTGGGCCAATCGCATCACCGGGTGGAAATTTCTTGTGTCAAGTTCCCTTCCTTCCCCGTCACTGTCAATCGCACTGACGGCCAGGCAGGCCACTCTTGTGTTGAATTGCCAAAAACTTTCGGCGTGTGAGGAGTCACGTACACTGTAAGATATCAACAGAAAGCTCTTTTCGAGCCGGTCAACATCCCAACTAGGGAACCTAGTTGGGGGTAGCCGTTCACTCCAAAATCCATCGATTTGACCTTTGTCAATAGTTTCGAGGCTGGATCTCAGATTTGAAGCCATTCCATCCGTTTTTAGGATTTCGTGCCATGCATGCTCACATGTCGGTTCGAGGGCGGGCATGTAGGCACCGGCGGCCGAGTCAAGTAGGAGCTCCGATGTATGCTAAGCTAGGGCGATCGTATCACCTGCGCAGCAAGTCCTCGTGTCACGTGCCCTTCCTTCCTCGTCACTGTCAGTCGTGCCGGCCGCCCTAGCGGGCCACTCTTGTGTTGTACTGCTATAACTTTCGGGGTGCAACGAGTCATGCGTGTGGTAAGATATCAACATAAAGACGCACGTCCCATTGCGAAACCTGGTTGGGGGTGGCTGCTCGCCACAAAATCCATGATTTGACCTCTATCGGGCTTGTTTCGGGACAGGATCTCAGATTTCAGGCTGTTTCATTCATTTTTAGGGTTCTGTGCCATAATCTTCTATGGATATTCCTCCTTGCCGGATACTTTGCATTCAGATGTACAGCTCCTGTTTGTAATACTCAAGAATAAATCTTTTTTGCATGAGCCTTTTTATTGGCATCCAAGTCCGAACTGGTTCTTCGCCATCTCTCCTTCGTTGAGCCTTAAAGTTCTTCTACCGAAAATTTGCATAATTTGTGAATTCAAGAGCAGCTAACTTGCACTTGCGGTCTTCAGTATACTTACAACATTCGAACACCTTTTCTACTCGTTGCACCCATTCTAAGCATTCTTCTAGAGAACTAGTACCTTTGAATGCAGGAATCTTTAGTTTGATGCTGTTTTTATGATTAGTTTGCTTCCTCCATACAAGTTGTTCATTCATGGCAAATTCGTGATCAGATTCACCTTGATGATGATCTACTTTTTCGTGGATAGACCTCCTAGTTATTCGTTGAACAGGTTGTGGATTTGTTGTCGAGCCAGCCCATTCATTGCTTGTGTCAAACGAGCAAGTTGTTCCATCATCTCATTTTATTAATGTTCAATGGACATGATTTGAGCTTACTCTAGTGTCATTCCTATGGGAATAGAAAAGGATTGCTATCTTCTGATATGGTTGGCTTCAGAAATTCTCTCAACCTCACATGTATCACTGAAGCTCTCGTGTTTCACTCAACTTAAACAAAGAAGAGAACCAGCTAACCTGATTGCTCTAATACTAATATGATACGTAATCAAGTCTGGATATTGCTTCAAAATAGAAATGGAGTAGAAATAGAAAATAGTGGAAAGTGTACAACCAGTTTTTGCTTGATAAGATTTTTCATTACAAGTAAAATTTGGGGGTTTGAATCGCCACACTCAAGGATGAATGATAAGATCGTATCACCGGGGGGGGAGTTCTCGTGTCGCGTGCCCTTCCTTCCCCGTACCTGTTGATCGCACCAGCCAGTTAGGTTGGCCACTCTTGCATTGAATTGCCATAACTTTTGGCGTACGAGGAGTCATGCGCACCATAAGATTTCAACGGAAAGCTCTTTCCAAGCTGGCTAACGTCCCAATTGGAGAAGTCAGTTGGGGTTAGCCGTTCACCCCAAAATCCATTGATTTGACCTCCGTCGGCCTAATTTCAGACTCGATCTCAGATTTCAAGCTGTTCCATTCTTTCTTAGGGTTCCAAGCCATTTAGGTTCGCATGTTGGGTCGGGGGTGAGCATGCCGACACTGACGCCCGAGTCAAGTTGGAGCACTTAAGTTAGCTAGGCTAGGACGATCGTGTCACCGAGGTGGGAATTTCTCGTGTCACGTGCCCTTCCCTCCATGTCCCTGTCCATTGTACCGGTTGGCCATGCGGTCCACTCTTGCACTGAATTACCATAACTTTCGGCATGTAAGGGTCGTGCGCGCCGTAAGATATGTACAAAAAGCTCTTTCCGTGCAAGCTGACGTCCCAATCGAGGAACTCGATTAGGGGTGGCTGTTCGCCCCAAAATCCATCGATATGACCTCTGTTTGGCTAGTTTCGGGACTCAATCTCAGATTTCAGGCTGTTCCATTTGTTTTTAGGGTTTCGTGCCATGCAGGTTCACCTGTCGATTTGGGGACAGGCATGCCGGCATCGACGCCCAAGTCAAGAAAGAGCTTTGAAGTTACCAGGGCTAGGGCGATCGTATCACCGAGGCTAGAAGTCCTGGTGTCGTGTGCCCTTATTTACTCGTCACTGTCGATCGCGCCGACGGCTAGGCGGGCCACTGTTGCATTGAACTGCCATAACTTTCGGCGTGCAAGGAGTCACGTGCACCATAAGATGTTAACTGCAAGCACTTTCCAAGCTGGCCAAAGTCCTAACCGAGGAAACTAGTTGGGGGTGCCTGTTCGCCCCAAATCCATCGATTTGAATCTGTCAAGCTAGTTTCGGGCTCAACATTGATTTCAGGCTGTTCCATTTGTTTTTAGGGTACCGAGCCATGCAAGTTCGCATGTCAGGTCAGGGGCAGGCAAGCCGGCACTAATGCCCGAGTCAAGTAGGAGCTCTGAAGTTAGCTGGGTTGGCCAATCGTGTTACCGGGTGGAAATTTCTCGTGTCAAGTTCCCTTCCTTCCCCGTCACTGTCAATCGTGCCGACGGCCAGGCGGGCCACTCTTGTGTTGAATTGCCAAAACTTTCTGCGCATGAGGAGTCACGTACATTGTAAGATATCAACAGAAAGCTCTTTTTGAGCCGTTCACTCCAAAATCCATCGATTTGACCTTTGTCAAGCTAGTTTTGAGGCTGGATCTCAGATTTGAAGCCATTCCATCCATTTTTAGGATTTCGTGCCATGCATGTTCACATGTCAGTTCGAGGGCAGGCATGTAGGCACTGACAGCCGAGCCAAGTCGGAGCTCTGATGTATGCTGAGCTAGGGCGATCGTATCACTTGGGCAGGAAGTCCTCGTGTCACGTGCCCTTCCTTCTTCGTCACTGTCAATCGTGCCGGTCGCCATGGCGGGCCACTCTTGTGTTGTACTGCTATAACTTTCGGGGTGCGACGAGTCATGCGTGCGGTAAGATATCAACATAAAGACCGACGTCCCAATTGCGAAACCTGGTTGGGGGTGGCTGTTCGCCACAAAGTCCAAGATTTGACCTCTATTGGGCTTGTTTCGGGATAGGATCTTAGATTTCAAGCCGTTTCATTCATTTTTAGGGGTCTGTGCCATAATCTTCTACGGATATTCCTCCTTGCCGGATACTTTGCATTCAGATGTACAGCTCCTGTTTGTAATACTCAAGAATAAATCTTTTCTGCATGAGCCTTTTTATTAGCGTCCAAGTCGAACTGGTTTTTCGCCGTCTCTCCTCCGTTGAGCCTTAAAGTTCTTCCACCGCAAATTTGCATAATTTGTGAATTCAAGAGCAGCTAACTTGCACTTGCGGCCTTGTATACTCGCAACATAACACCTTTTCTACTCGTTGCACCCATTCTAAGTATTCTTCTGGAGAACAAGTACCTTTGAATGCAAGAATCTTTAGTTTGATGCTGTTTCTATGATTAGTTTGCTTCCTCCATACAAGTTGTTCATCCATGGCATATTCGTGATTAGATTCACCTTGATCATGATCTACTTCTTCGTGGATAGACCTCCTAGTTATTCGTTGAACAGGTTGTGAATTTTGTTGTAGAGCCAGCCCATTCATTACTTGTGTCAAACGAGCAAGTTGTTCCATCATCTCATTTTGTTAACGTTGAATGGACATGATTTGAGCTTACTCTAGTGTCATTCCTCTGGGAACAGAAAAGGATTGCTATCTTTTGATATGGTTGGCTTCAGAAATTCTCTCAACCTCACATGTATCACTGAAGCTCTCGTATTTCACTCAACTTAAACAAAGTAGAAAACTAGCTAACCTGATTGCTCTGATACCAATATGATACGAAATCAAATCTGGATATTGCTTCAAAATAGAAATGGAGTAGAAATAGAAAATGGTGGAAAGTGTACAACCAGTTTTTGCTTGATAAGATTTTTCATCACAAGTAAAATCTGGAGGTTTGAATCGCTACACTCAAGATCATATCACCGGGGGGGAAGCTCTCGTGTCGTGTGCCCTTCCTTCCCCGTACCTGTCGATCGCACCAGCAAATTAGGTGGGCCACTCTTGCATTGAATTGCCATAACTTTTGGCGTACGAGGAGTCATGCGCACCATAAGATTTCAACATAAAGCTTTTTCCAAGCTGGCTGATGTCCCCAATTGGAGAAGTTGGTTGGGGTTGGCCGTTCACCCCAAAATCCATTGATTCGGCCTCCGTCGGCCTAATTTCAGGAACTCGATCTTAAATTTCAAGCCGTTCCATTCTTTCTTAGGGTTCCAAGCCATGTAGGTTCCCATGTTGGGTCGGGGGTGAGCATGCCGACACTGACGCCCGAGTCAAGTTGGAGCACTTAAGTTAGCTAGGCTTGGGTGATCGTGTCACCGGGGTGGGAAGTTCTCGTGTCACATGCCCTTCCCTCCCCGTCCCTGTCCATTGTGCAGCTGGCCATGCGGTCCACTCTTGCACTGAATTGCCATAACTTTTGGCGTGTAAGGGTCGTGTGCGCTGTAAGATATGTACGAAAAGCTCTTTCCGTGCCAGCTGACGTCCCAATCGAGGAACTCGATTGGGGGTGGCTGTTTGCCCCAAAATCCATCGATATGACCTCTGTCTACCTAGTTTCGAGACTCAATCTCATATTACAGGCTGTTCCATTCGTTTTTATGGTTTCGTGCCATGCAGGTTCACCTGTCGATTTGGGGACAGGCATGCCGGCACCGACGCCCGAGTCAAGAAAGAGCTCCGAAGTTACTAGGGCTAGGGCAATCGTATCATCGAGGCTGGAAGTCCTGGTGTCGTGTGCCCTTACTTACTTGTCGTTGTCGATCACGGCTGACCGGCTAGGCGGGACACTCTTGCATTGAACTGCCATAACTTTCGGCGTGCGAGGAGCCACATGCACCGTGAGATGTTAACTGCAAGCACTTTCCAAGCTGGCCGAAGTCCTAACCGGGGAAACTAGTTGGAGGTGCCTGTTCACCCCAAAATCCATCGATTTGAATTCTGTCAAGCTAGTTTCAGGCTCAACATTGATTTCAAGCCGTTCCATTTGTTTTTAGGGTTTCAAGCCATGCAAGTTCGCATGTCAGGTCGAGGGCAGGCAAGTCGGCACTAATGCTCGAGTCAAGTAGGAGCTCTGAAGTTAGCTGGGTTGGGCCAATTGTATCACCAGGTGGAAATTTCTCGTGTCACGTTCCCTTCCTTTCCCGTCACTGTCAATTGTGCCGACGGCCAGGCAGGCCACTCTTGTGTTGAATTGCCAAAACTTTCGGTGTGTGAGGAGTTACATACACTGTAAGATATCAATAGAAAGCTCTTTTTCAAGCCGGTCGACGTCCCCAGTTGGGGGTGGTCGTTCACTCCAAAATCCATCGATTTGACCTTTGTCAAGCTAGTTTCGAGGCTGGATCTCAGATTTCAAGCCATTCCATCCGTTTTTAGGATTTCGTGCCATGCATGTTCACATGTCAGTTCGAGGACGGGCATGTAGGCACCGACGGCCGAGTCAAGTAAGAGTTCTGATGTAATCTGAGCTAGGGCGATCGTATCACCGGGGTAGGAAATCCTCGTGTCACATGCCCTTCCTTCCTCGTCACTGTCAATCGTGCCGACCGCCCTGGCGGGCCACTCTTGTGTTGAATTACTATAACTTTCGGGGTGCGACGAGTCATTCGTGTGGTAAGATATCAACATAAAGACCGACGTCCCAATTGCGGAACCTAGTTGGGGGTGGCTATTCTTCGCAAAATCCATGATTTGACCTCTATCGGGCTTGTTTCGAGACAGGATCTCAGATTTCAAGCCGTTTCATTCATTTTTAGCGTTTTGTGCCATGTAGGTTCGCATGCCAACACCGACGCCTGAGTCAAGTAAAAGCTCTGACGTTACTTGGGCTATGGCAATCGTATCATCGGTGGGTAAGATCTCGTGTTGCGTGCCCTTCCTTCCCTGAGCCTGTTTATCGCACCAGCCAGTCAGGTGGGCCACTCTTGCATTGAATTGGCATAACTTTTGGCGTACGAGGAGTCATGTGCACCGTAAGATATCAACGAAAAGCTTTTTTCGAGCCGGCCGAGGTCCTAACTGGAGAACCCAGTTGGGGGGTGCTGTTCACCCCAAAATCCATCAATTTGACCTCCATCGGCTTAGTTTCAAGACTCGATCTTAGATTTCTGGCCATTCCATTCTTTCTTAGGGTTCCGGGCCATGTAGGTTCACTTGTTTGGTCGGAGGCGAGCATGCCAGCACTGATGCCCGAGTCAAGTTGTAGCTCAGAAGTTAGCTGGGCTAGGGTGATCGTGTCACCGAGGTGGGAAGCTCTTGTGTCGCGTGCCCTTCCTTCCCTATCCTTGTCGATTATGCCAACTGGCCAGGTGGTCCACTCTTGCATTGAATTGCATTAACTTTCAGCATGTGAGGAGTCATGCACGTTGTAAGATATCAACAAAATGCTCTTTCCGTGCCGCTAATGCCCCAACCGAGGAACCTGATTGGGGGCGGCTGTTCGCCCAAAATCTATCGATATGACCTCTGTCGAGCTAGTTTCGGGACTCAGTCTCATATTTCAGACCATTCCATTCATTTTTTAGGGTTTTCTGCCATGCAAGTTCGCTTGTCTATATAAGGAGGTCTCTTGTAAGCTTTGAAGCAGGAAGAGCAAGTCCTAGAAGCTCTTTACTAAATAAACTTGTGTGCTTTTTCCCAAACATGTCTTTCTAAGTTTCTCAGAATAGCCTGAAGGTTCTAAGGTAGAGATGAGATAGAAGCCTTGGCTAACGACTCAATGCCGTATGCTCTACAGTTGCCACCTCGTGTGGATCGTCTGCATCAGAAAGCTTGACTCGTGGACCTTTGGTATTCCAGACGTGGGTGAAAGGGTTGGGGTAGTAAGCTTGTCTAGGCAGTCAGTTCTCGTCAGAGAAAGGCCGCGAGAGGATAAGGCCATTCGCCCCAAAATTCATTGATTTGATCTTCATTGGGCTAGTTACGGGACTCACACTTTGATTTCAAGCCGATCCATTTGTTTTTAGTGCTACGAGCCATGCAGGTACTCATGTCGGTTCGGGGTGCGCAGGCCAGCATCAACGCTCGAGTCAAGTAGGAGCTCCAAAGTTAGCTGGGCTAGGGCGATCGTCTCACCATGGCGGGAAGTCCTCGTGTCATGTGCCCTTCATTACTTGTTCCCTATCGATCGTGCCGACCGGCCAAGCGAGCCACTTTTACGTTGAACTGCCATAACTTTTGGTGTGCGAGGAGTCACGCGCGCTGAAAGATGTCAACGGAAAGCTCTTTCCGAGCCAGCCAACGTCCCAACCGGGGATCCTGGTTGGGGGTGGCCATTCGCCCCAAAATCCATTGACTTGACCTCTGTCGGGCTAGTTTTGGGACTCGATCTTAGGCCGTTACATTCGTTTTTAGGGTTCCAAGCCATGCATATTCACATGTTGGCTCTGGGGCGGGCGAGCTGGCATCGACGCTCGAGTGAAGTAGGAGCTCTGAAATTAGCTGGGCTAGGGCGATCGTATCATCAGGACAAGAAGTCCTTGTGTCACGTGCCCTTCCTTCCCTGTTGCTGTTGATCGCGCTGGATGGCTAGGCGGGCCACTCTTGTGCTGAACCGCCACAACTTTTGGCGTGCGAGGAGTGATGCACACTGTTAGATATCAATGAAAAGCTCTTTCGGAGTTGGCCAAGGTCCCAACTGGGGACCTAGTTGGGGGTGGCCGTTAGGCCCAAAATCCATCAATTTGACCTATGTCGTGCTAGTTTCAAGACTCAGTCTCAGATGTTCTCATGTTGTGTGCCCTTCCTTTAGGGTTACGAGACACGTTAGTTCGCATGTCGGTTCAAGGGCGGGCATGCCGGCACCAACGCCCAATCAAGTAGGTGCTCTAAAGTTAGTTGGGCTAGGGCAATCGTATCGCCCCAAATTCATTGATTTGACCTTCGTTGGGCTAGTTACGGGACGCACACTTTGATTTCAAGCCAATGCATTTGTTTTTAGGGCTCCGAAACATGCAGGTACGCATGTTAGTTTGGGGGCAGGCAAGCGGGCATCAACGCCCGAGTCAAGTACGAGCTCCAAAGTTAGCTGGGCTAGGGCGATCGTCTCACCATGGCGGGAAGTGCTCATGTCATGTGCCCTTCATTACCCGTCCCTGTCGATCGCGCCGACCGGCCAAGCGAGCCACTCTTGCGTTGAATTGCCATAACTTTTGGCGTGTGAGGAGTCATGTGCGTCGAAAGATGTCAACAGAAAGCTCTTTCCGAGCCGGCCAACATCCCAATTGGGAAACCCTGTTGGGGGTGGCCGTTCGGTACAAAATCCATCGATTTAATTGCTGTTGGGCTAGTTTTAGGACTGGATCTTAGATTTTAGGCCATTCGATTCTTTTTTTGGGTTACTAGCCATGAAGGTTCGCATGTCGGGTCCAGGGCAGGCATGCCGGCATCGACACCCAAGTCATGTTGGAGCTCCGAAGTTAGCTGGGCTAGGGCGATAGTATCACCGGGGCGAGAAGTCCTCGTGTCCCATGCCTTTCCTTAGTCACCTTTGTCAATCGCGCTAGCGTGCCAAGCGGGCCACTCTTGTGTTGAATTGCCATAAGTTTCAGCGTGCAAACAGTAACGCGCGCCCTAAGGTGTCAACAGAAAGCTTTTTCCAAGCCGACCGTTGTCCCAACTTTGGATCCCAGTTGGGGGTGGCCGTTCACCCAAAATTCCAATGATTTGACCTCTGTCAGGCTAGTTTTGGGACTCGGCCTCATATTTCAAGCCGTTCCATTCATTTTTAGGATTCCAAGCCATGCAGGTTCGTATGTTAGGTCGGGGGTAGGCATGCGAGCACCGACGCGTGAGTCAAGTTGGAGCTCCGAAGTTAGTTCGGGTAGGGTGATCGTATCACTGGGGCAGGAAGCCCCGTGTCACATGCCCTTCCTTCCCCGTCCTTGTCGATTGTGCCAGCTGGACAGGCAGGCCACTCTTGCATTGAACTGCCATAAGTTTCGGCATGCAAGGAGTCTTTCACGCCATAAGATGTCAACGAAAAGCTTTTTTCGAGCCGGCCGACATCCCAATCGGGGAACCCAGTTGGGGATGGCCATTGTCCCAAAATCCAATGATTTCACCTTCTTCGGGCTAGTTTCGGTACTCACTCTCAGATTTCAGGCCATTCCATTTATTTTTAGGGTTCCGAGCCTTGTAGGTTCGCATCTCGGGTCGAGGGCAAGCATGCTATCATCGACGGCCGAGTCAAGTAGAAGCTTCAAAGTTAGTTGGGCTAGGGCGATCGTATCACCGAGGCGGGATGTACATGTGTCCCATGCCCTTCCTTCCCCATCCCTGTCGATTGCGCCGGCCGGCCAGGTGGGTCACTTTGTTTTGAACTGCCATAACTTTCGACGTGTGAGGAGTCACACGCACCGTAAGATGTCAATAGAAAGCTCTTTCCGAGTCGGCCGACATTCCAGTCGAGGAACCCGATTGGGGGTGGTCGATTACCCCTAATCGGGTTAGTTTCTTGACTTGATATCAGATTTCAGGCCGTTCCATTTGTTTTTAGGGTTCCAAGCCATGTAGGTTCGCATGTCCAATCGGGGGCAAGCATGCCGGCACCGACGCCCGAGTCAAGTAGGAGCTTCAATGTTAGTTGGTCTAGGGCGATCGTATCACCGGGACAAGAAGTCCACATGTACTATGCGGTTCCTTCCTTATCCCTGTCGATCGCACCGGTTAGCCAGGCGGGCCACTCTTGCGTTGAACTGCCATAACTTTGGGCGTGCAAAGAGTCACGCGTGCCATAAGATGTCAATGAAAACGCTTTCCAAGAGTTCAAATCGATTGATTTTGGGGGTGAATGGCCACCCCCAACTGTGTTCTCTAGTTCACACGTCGGCCGGTTCGGAAAGAGCTTTCTGGTGACAACTTATGGAGCGTGTGACTCCTCGCATGCTAAATGTTATGGTAGTTCAATGCAAGAGTGGCCCGCCTGGCTTGCCGGCACGTCAACTGGATGGGGAATGAAGGGCACGTGACATGAGGACTTTCTACCCCAGTGATACGATCGCCCTAGCCCAGCGAACTTTAGAGCTCCTACTTGACTTGAGCGTTAGTGCTGGCATGCCCGCCCTTGAATTAACATACAAACCTACATGGCTCCAAACTCTAAAAACGAATGGAACGGCTTGAAATCTGAGACCAAGAAACAGAGGTCAAATTGATGGATTTTGGGGCAAACGGCCACCGCAGCCAGGTTTCCTGTTGGGCCATCGGCCGGCTCAGAAAGAGCTTTCGTTGACATATTGCGGCGCGCGTGGCTCCTCGTACGCTAAAAGTTATGGCAGTTCAACTCAAGAGTGGCCTACCTGGCCAACCAGCGCGATCGATAGGGACAGGGAAGGAAGGGCATGTGACATGAGGACATCCCGCCCTAGTGATACGATCGCCCTAGCCCAAGTAACTTCAGAGATCTTGTTTGAATCAGGCGTCAGTGCTAGCATGTCTGCCCCGAATTGACACGCGAACCTGCATGGCACAAAACCCTAAAAATGAATGGAATGGCCTGGAATCTAAGATCGAGTCTCGAAACCAGCCCTATATAGGTCAAATTGATGGATATTGGGGCGAACGGCCACCCTTAACTGGGTCCCCCAATTGGGATGTCGGCTGACTCGGAAAGAAATTTCCATTGATATCATACGGCACGCATGACTCCTCGTATGCCAAATGTTATAGCAATTCAATGCAAGAATGGACCACCTGGCCGGCCGGCGCGATCGACAGGGACGGGAAGGAAGGGTATGGGACACGAGGACTTCCTGTCCTAGTGATACGTTTGCCCTAGCCCAGCTTATTTTGGAGTCATACTTGACTCGGCCGTCGGTGCAGGCATGCCCGCCCCTAATCTGACATGCAAACCAGTGTGGCATGGAACCCTAAAAATGTATGGAATGGCTGAAAATCTAAGACCGAGTCTCGAAACTAGCCCAACAGAGGTCCAATCGATGGATTTTGGGGCGAACGACCACCCCAACTGGGTTCCCTAGTTAGGACGTCGGCCGGCTTGGAAAAAGCTTTCCGTTGATATCTTACTGCGTGCATGACTCCTCGCACGTCGAAAGTTATGGTAGTTCGGCACAAGAGTGGCCTACTTGGCCCACCGGTGGGATCAACAAGGACGGGGAAGGAAGGGCACACGACACGTGGACTTCCCACCTCGGTGATACGATCGCGCAAGCCCAAGTAACATCGGAGCCCCTACTTGACACGGGCGTTGGTGCTGGCATGTCCGGCCTCGAACCGACACGCGAACCTGCCTACCACGAAACACTAAAAATAAATGGAATGGCCAGGAATCTGAGATCGAGTCTCGAAACTAGCCTGACAGAGGTCAAATGATGGATTTTAGGGTGAACAGCGACCCCCAACAAGTTTCCCCGGTTGGGATATCGGCTGACTCGGAAAGAGCATTCCGTTGATATCTTACAGCATGCATGACTCCTCGCACACCGAAAGTTATGGCAATTCAACGCAAGAGTGGCTTGCCTGGCCAGCCAGTGCGACTGACAGGGACGGGGAAGTAAGGGCACGTGAAACGAGAACTTCCTGCCTTGGTGATATGATCGCCCTAGCCCAGCCAACTACAGAGCCCTTACTCGACTTAGTCGTTGGTGTCAGCATGCCTGCCCCTGAACCTACATGGCTCAAAAACCTAAAAACAAATGAAATAGCCTGAAATCTGAGATCGAGTCTGAAACTAGCCTGACAAAGGTCAAATTGATGTATTTTGGGCAAACGGCCACCCCTGAATGGGTTCCCCAATTGGGACGTCGGCCAGCTCGGAAGGAGCTTTCAATTGACATTTTACGACGCGTGTGACTCCTCGCACATCGAAAGTTATAACAGTTCAACACAAGAGTGGTTTGCCAGGCCAGCCAGCACAATATACAAGGACGAGGAAGGAAGGGCACATGACACTTGGACTTCCTGCCCCGGTGATACCATTGCCCTAGCACAGCTAACTTCGGAGCTCCTACTTGACTTGGGCATCAGTGTTGGCATGCCCTCCCTTGAACTGACATGCAAACTTGCATGGCCTAGAACCCCAAAAATGAATGGAATGGCTTGAAATTTGAGATCAAGTCCTAAAACTAGCATGACAGAGGTGAAATAGATGGATTTTGGAGCGAACAACCACCCCCAACCAGGTTCCATGGTTGGGATGATGGCCGGCTCGAAAAGAGCTTTCCGTTGATATCTTACGCGCGCATGACTCCTTGCACGCCGATAGTTATGGCAATTCAGCACAATAGTGGCCCGCCTAGCCGGCCAACTGCCGCCAACGACAGGGATGGGGAAGGAAGGGCACATGATACGAGGACTTCCCACCCCAGTGATACGATCACCCTAGCCTAGCTAACTTCAAAACTCTGACTTTACTCGGGCGTTGGTGCGGGCATACCCATTCGCGAACCTGCATGGCTCGGAACCCTAAAAACGAATGGAACAGCCTAAAATCTGAGATCGAGTCTTAAAACTAGCCCGACAGAGATGAAATCGGTGGATTTTGGGGTGAACGGCCACCCCAATTGGGTTCCCAGGTTGGACGTAAGCCGACTCGGAAAGGGATTTCTGTTGATATCTTATGACGTGCATGACTCCTCGCACGCCGAAAGTTTTGGCAGTTCAACATAAGAGTGGCTCGCCTGGCCTACCGGAACAATCAACAGGGATGGGGAATGTAGGGCACGTGACACGAGGACTTTCTGCCTCGGTGATACGATCGCCTAGCCTAGGTAACTTCAGAGCTCTTACTTGACTCGGGCGTCAGTGCCAGCATGTTCGCCCCCAAACCGACGACATGAACCTGCTTGGCACGGAACCCTAAAAATGAATGGAATGGCTTGGAATCCGAGATCGAGTCTCGAAACTAGCTTGATAGAGGTCAAATCGATGGACTTTTGGGCGAACGACCACCCTCAACAGGGTTAGGGGAGGGTGCCTTTACGAGGACTCATTCACTCCCTAGGACAGTACTTCTTCCGCCATTATCACGCCTTATCCTCTCGCGGCCTTTCTCCGGTGGGAACTGACTGCCTAGGCGAACTTACTACCCTAACCCTTTCACCCACTTCTGGATTACCAAAGGTCTACAAGTTCAAGCTTTCTGATGCAGAGGATCCACACGAGGTGGCAACTGCAGAGCATACAGCATTGAGTCGTTAGCCAAGGCTTCTATCTCATCTCTACCTTAGAACTTACAGGCTATTCAGAGAAACTTAGAAAGACATGGTTGATGAAAAAGCACACAGGTTTATTTATGAGAGAAGCTTCTTGGACTTGCCAAGCTTGCTTCAAAGCTTACAAAGGGCCTCCTTATATAGACGAAGGAGGAAGGATACAAACAAACTAACTTTCGACAGACTTTAGACAAAGCATGAGACTCGTGATGTCTACAGGACATCCATTTGATAATACAAACAAACCGAAAAGCATAACTAATTAAAGAGAGAATCTCTTTTATTACAAAACGACATACTAAATTATCTGAGCTGGCAGACAAAGCTGAGTCACAGACCAAGTGAAGGAGTCACGGGAGATGTAGCGCCAAATTTTCTTTCGGTGCTAGTAGAAGTGCAAGGTGAGAGATTGCACTCGTCAGCAAGGGATCTGGGTTGTACGGGTCATGGGGAAGACCCATTTGCTTCCACCATGGATCGGGTTCACAAGTGCCTGGGCACGGGCCATACTGGTAGTAGTCTGAGAATAGGTCATTGATAGGTGGCGGATGGATATTACATGCCTTCAATTTTTCTGTTAAGTCTGGAGGTTGACTTGTTGAAGGGGCCTGTGGTGATTTCTGTTTCTGGGAGCGTTTGAGACACCATTGATGGAGGTCTTGATTGACTTGTGCTGTGTAATTTGGGGGATATTGCTCACAAGGAACGTCATCTTCAATGGATGGCCAGATCTCTTTTGGGATGACAGCATTGATTTCTGAAATTCTGCGCTGGAATTCTCTGAAGTCATGTGGGTGTGTTTCCCATTCCTGTGACAAACTAAATGGTAAAACAGAATAAATATGACAATTATGCATAACCTGTGGATCAGTGTGTGGAAGGACACTGGTTCTGGTGAAGACTATGGTGATAAAGGATGGATGTTGTGCAAGTATTTGAGTAGGGAGGACTGACTCAAGTAACTTAATCCATTGTGAAGTCGTGTGAAATTGTGTAAGGAACAAGGACATTGGATCATCATCAGGATGACAGGACTTTAACCATGAAAGAAATTCTTTGATGGGAAAAGTAATTCCAAAGGAATACATTTCTAGTAGATAATAGAGGAAGAAGTAGGTTTCTGGAGGAAAATACTGGGAAAGATCACATTCAAAAAGGGTATAGAATGGATAAACAGGATGAACTGGGAGACCATAGAGTGGAGTGCCATGATTTTGAAGGATTTGGGATTGGTATGACAACAGTTTTTGCTGGAGAGACTCTTTTTTCTTGTCAGGGGCAAAGTATTTGGTTTGTTGACAGAATTGGTGCCAATCAGGAGGGTGGACTTTCACGGGGTTAACCATAGCAATGACTGGGATTTCAATGGAGGAAATTGGCTTGGTTCTGGACAGGAGGTCTGCAAGGATGTTTTGTTTTCCTGGGATATGTTGAACAGAGAAGGAGAACTGGGAAAACCATTCTTGTAACCGAAGAAGCTGAGGGTGAGGCATTTGCCTTGGCCTGAAGTTAAGCATCTGGGGAAATGCTTTCATGTCTGACTGGACTATAAAATGGTGGCCAATAAGGTGAAATTGAAATTTTTCAATGGCTCGTTTGATGGCAATGATTTCTTTGAAGGTGGAGTGGTAATGTTGTTTAGCATCAGTGAATCTACCACTTTTGTATGAACAGATACGAGTTTGCTCATCTTTCTTCTCAAGAAGAATTGCTCCCCAATATTCATTGCTGGCATCGGTCTGAAGATGCGAGTACCATCTGTGGGTATTTGTAATGCAGGAAGAGAGGGGATCAGTGCTTTTATTTTCTGATTGCAATGGTTGGTTCTGTAGACCAGGAGGAGGATCTTTTCTGAGCATCAGCTGCAATGGTCTGATGATTTTGGTAAGGTTTTGGATGAAATCAGCAACATAGTTCAGAATACCAAGAAATTGTTGTACTTGGAGTTTTGTGAGATTTTCTTCTAGGAAGGAAAGGAGGGAAGTAGCAATGTGGGGCTGGAGTTGATAGGAGGATTCAGCAATTTCCATTCCTAGAAAATCAATTTTTGGGCTGCAATAACCATTTTTTTCTCAAAAAGCATTATGCCAAATTTGAGGCATAACTCAAGGAATTGTTGGAGCAAAAGACCATGGGATTCTTCATCTTCAGAGAACAGAAGAATATCATCAATATAGATGAGGGCCTGAGAGGCAATTGGTTCGAATATTTTCTGCATGGCTTTTTGGAACAAAGAAGGAGCTGTTTTTAAACCGAATGGCATGACGGTCCATTGGTAGTGATGTCCTGGAATGCAAAAAGCTGTTTTGAAACGATCATCAGGATGAATGCCAAGTTGCCAAAATCCGGCTTTGAGGTCGAATTTTGAGAAGAGTTTTGCCTGAGGAAGCCTAGAGAACAAGGCTTATTTTTGTGGCAAAGGGAATTTACAGTCTTGCAAAAAATGGTTTAAGGGCTGATAATTGATAACTAGGCGAAGCTTGTTTCTGACTTGCTCACTTCGCTTGTTAACATAAAAGGCTGCACATGCCCACGGGGAAATTGTGGGTTCAATGAGACCTTGCTGCTTAAGGTCAAGCAATTCAGTTTCGGCAAGCAATTGGTTTTTAGGGGATAAACAAATGTGGGAGGCTTTTGTGGGATTATGGCTTTCACTGAGGATGAAAGGAAGGTGAATGAAGAAATCAGGGTTTTTCCAAAGGGGATGGTCACATTTCTGGTTGAATTCAGTATGGGAGGTGGCACAACAGTTTGTGACAAGCAACATTTGGATATCAGAAATGGCTTTGATGGTGTTTATTGGGGAAACATGATCAGTGAAGGTCAAAGAGTAATCTTTGAATTTCAAACCATCAGGATACCATTTGACTTTTTTATCAAGCAGGGGTTTGATAACATCATAACCAATCACAAGATCTTTTCCAGGAAGGGTAGAGCCAAAGAGGCGATGTTTAATTCTAATTCTAGGAAAAAATTGAAGGTAAACTGGGGTGCTACATTTTGGGACAATGAATTCTAGGCCATCAGCAGCCTTGAATTTTGCTTCAGAAGGAGGAACCCAATACTTTTCTGGGAGAAGTTTGGGATTAAGCATTGAGGAAGCTGCTCCAGTATCAAATAATCCTGTAACAGGAATAGGATTGGCATATTTCTCTGGGTAGATTAAAATCTTGACATGAGGGACTTCAGGGGAGAAGGACATTGAGTAAATGGGATAAAAGTCTGAACAAGAATCTGAGGATTGTTGTTCTGAGTCAGTGAGGGTTGAATCAGAATCTGAAAAGGGGAGTGCCAAAAGGGCATCAGGGTTCTGGGATTCTGTTTCAGAAAGTAAGGACTCAATATCATCATTCTCGGTGGCAGGGAGAATTTGATGAACTTGTTGGATCATTTTCTGGGCCTTTTTTCTGTGAGGGCATTGTCTTGCAAAATAGCCTGGTTTTTTGCAAACAAAACAGTTACTTGCTCTATTTTTTGAAGCTTTTTTGCGGAACCACTTCATTTTGAATCTTTTGCGGGATGGTTTTTCAGACTTGAACTTTCTTCGTCTGAATCTTTTGTGATGAGAAGGTTTCTTGGTTGGACAGTCACAAAGACTTGTCATGTTTACACTTTATCTAGAGGGAAGGATTTTCACAAGAATGAACAATCTTGGGGCTAAGTTGGGAATTTGTTTTTGGAATTTATGTTGGGAACAAAGGGATTGCAGGGATCTGAGGATATTTTGGTGGATGTCTCCAAGGGAAAGGTCAGCAATGGTTCGGCCTTGAGTGTGGAGGGATTTTATGGTTTCTTGCATGAGAGGTTTGGGACAGAGGAAAGATAAACTTGTCTGAGGTTTATGTCATTTGGACCATTGAGGATGTAATACCTTTTGACAAAGTTTTGGTAGTGTTTCTCAAGATCTTTTGGATGATAAGAGCAACACTTCATTTTGAAGAGTTCTTGTCTAGCTATTTTCGATATGATGATCAGGAGTTTCGAGGAATTCCATATAAAGAGTATCTATAAGAACGTCAACTGAAGGGGCAGTAAAAAACTGCTGGTGTCTATATGCGCCAAGAGATTCCCACCAGTCTTTTAAAATGCCAGTAAATTTGGAAACAAATTGGGGTAAGACTGTGGTGACAGTGGCATCTGGTTTTTGCATTTCAGAATGACACCATGAACTCATTTCTTGCAACTTGGTTCGCTAAAGAGAAACAGGGGAGTCATCTAAGGAGAACATCTGCTTGGGTTGGTGCAGGACAAAACTGGGGGGGGGGGGTCTAGGAGGTTGGATGTCTGGTGTCGTTGAGGGAAGGGAGTCTGGGGCAATGGGATTAGAACCTTGGCTAGATTCTAAATCATCTGGGAAGTTTGGAGGGTTTGGAGGTACGAAATCAGCCATGAACTGTGGTTTAGGTTGTTTGTCAATCATTTTAGAAAAAACAGAAGGGTTAGAAGGTTTGGTGGTTGAGGAAGAGGAAGACTCTGAGGCTTTAGGAGGTTTTCTGTTGTGGAGGCGAGCATATTCAATGAGATCTCTGGAGTCACCAAAAGCTTTTCTGTAGGCTGCCAAATTGGGCTTCAGTGATCATTCCGGGAATGTACTCAGGGGTTTTTTCAGGAGGTTGG
>CAJVSB020000728.1:0-26265 GCA_911865555.2 Thlaspi arvense
AGGGCACAGACTAAATAGAAGGCCTTATTTTTAACCTAAACATATTTGCAAGGAACAACTATAGTGGCAGCAAACCATTCCCATATAGGATTGCAGGTTCACTAAATAAACTTGCTCTCAACATATACCCTTCACATCTTGTTGGTGCCGATTCAACAGACTCAAATGAAGAACCTTTAGAGACAGATGCGTTTGTAAAAAATATATTTTAAACTTTTGCAACTAAAATTATGTACAACCTTAGCAGAGTTACAAAAGATTTCCCAAGGGGTTAAGGTGGTTGTGTTGGCAAGGATTTTCTTTACCGTCCATACCTAATGACATTGTTTTGGAAAAGTATTTCTCCTTGAAAGCCTGGTAGCAACTTGAAGTATGTTTGGAATGGAACCAAGGTAGGTTATTATTTATTCGTCCATTTCTTTCCTTTTATCCAATTTGTAATTTTGTTATATCTATTATGAATTTATTTAACAACACTACTATTTTCTCTTGTAGAATCTTCAATTTCTGAAAATCCTCAATCTTAATGGTTGCAAGAGCTTACCGGCACTCCGAATTTCTCTTTTGTCACTCATCCTGAGAGACTTTAACTAGAAAATTGTAAAAGTTTGGGTTGAAATTCATAAATATATTGACTCTTAGAGAGACTTGATTTCTATAGTTTGAGTCAGCTTCCAAGAAAGAAATAAAAACAGGATAGAAAAATATCTCAGCTAGAAAAATAATCACTTTTTATCCCAATTAATGCACTTTTTTGCTTAGATTCTTCATATTTTTTTCAACACCCTAGGCACTCCTGACAGACAAGCCCTGGGTTTTTATAGCTTTTCCATCGATCCAATTAATGTTAACATCATATAACTGACTTTCTAGTCATGTGAACGGAGAATAAATGTAAATCCCTATTTAGATAGACAATTAAACATGTGTTTTCAAGTTAGGATAGCTAACGATATGGCAATACCCCACTTCTCAGACAAACACAGTAAGAAACGGAGAAATAAAAAGGCATACAAGTGAAAGCCAGAAAGCCGAGAGCCTCTACAGTTGCACTAATCGCACAGTGAATACTAAGTCCCTGAAATCAAACAAACACCAACACATAAAATCTCTTGAAACACATGGAGAGGGACAAAGGGTTTCCTACCTTTCAGATGAGGTGACCAAGGTTGGAAGGACAACGATAGACAACGGCTGACGGTTGGAGCAGAAAGATGACGACGGTGAGAGGCAGGGCCTCAGCGGCCTCACCCTGCAGACAGACAAAAGCCGGGAAAGAAAGGGAATGATCTAGGCCTCGGCTGTTAGGGGGAAGAGAGGAAGTCTGTTATCAGCTGGGCCGCTGTACTTCTAAGTACCCCCAGAAAAATTTTAAAAAATTAAAAAATTAAAGTGCAAACAAGGTTCGAAAAACCGAACCGTTCATCAAACCGGAAAAATTACCGTTCACGGTTCACCAGTCCAACCGCCAATTGAACCGTAATTGGACGGTAAGATCATAATTATATAATTTTATATAAATATATATTATAAAAATATTAAAAATTAGACAACATACAATCAAACCATCATAATGCATGCAAAATAGAAATAATTGTCACCTACCAGCATGGTTTACCAATTCCAATCAAAAGTAGAAATTAGTTAATCATTGAACTGCAACAAAAATCTGATATATAGATAAACTTGCATTCTAGTTCATCTTCAGAAGCTATGAAGAGTAGCAGAGAAATTAATATCATTTAAAACAGATTGCAATACAATCAGATATCTGATTTTAATCTACAATCTGATCTTAATCAAAGAAAAGAGCTGGTAAATAAATAAATAAAACAGCCATGCATTAATTTAGCCTTCATCGCACGTTATGCAGATTGAAATGCAGGTGCATGACATGTAATTTTCAAATAATGCATAAGTTTGTATTATCTCCACATCATTCAATAAAAGACAACACGCAATCAAAACTCTTGCATAGCTAGCACAATGTATAAAGCTCTTGCATACCTAAAAGAACAAAACCACAAAAAAAAGAAGGATTCAATGCATTCCATTGTGAAAAGAAGAACAGAAGAGACTGAAAAGTAAGCCCACAATATCCACACATTCCCAATTGAGATTTAGCATCCCGCAGTGTCTTATTTTTCTGTTTTCAACGATCAAAGACAAAATTAACACGTTTCCTTTCAAGGAGGCAAAACCCATCAATTATAAAATTAAACAACACCAAAAAGTCCATTTGGCCTGTGTCGTAACAAGGTTTCATTTGAGTACTAATTCAGAGAGAGAAAAGCAGGTAATCAAAAGAAGATATTAGAAGGGGGAAAAAGAATACTTGTAAAACGTAATAATGATTGAAGTCTGTTAATCAGCTTTTTGCTGTCAAGAGCTCCTTCAAACCCTGCTCATCAAATCCCGACTCCTGCTCTACTCAAATCGAGTAATCGCGTCCGACACATTAGTCGATATTCGTCTGCATGTCTTTCTTGTATCAAAAATTTGTTTCTTCTATATTTTAGTGGAGTGACGGGAATGATCTGCGTTGGATAAAGGGTGAAGTTTTAGTTATGGAAAGTAACAGCCAAGGCAAGCAGACAAATAACTCACCACAAGATTGCCCAGACATGAACAATCTATTACAGGAAGTAGCAGGGCGGCAAAGGCGATGGCGGCGAGAGGGCGTCACGGCGGAGGCAGGGAGACAATCGCACGCAGGGGAGAAAGAATTAGGGCTTTATCAGTCGGGACGGTAGAAATGGGGCGCTGGGTTGAAGAGAGAGAGAGAGAAAGGGGAAAAAAATTTATAGTTAGGATAATTTAAAAAAATAATAATAAAAGACGTCCGGTTCCCTAGACCGTCGCCGGTTCAACGGATCAACCGGTCCCGACCGCCGGTCTAGACAATTTTGACAAATTAAAATAGTTTTTTTTATTAACCAATTTTTTATAAAAATTGGACTGAAAAGAGATCTGGCTGACGGTCTAACCGGTCCGACCATTTGATCCAGTCTGATTTTTTGAACCATGAGCACAAAGGAGGGATGGAAAGAATTCAAGTAATAAATAAGTAAATAAGTAATAAAAAATAAAAAATAAATTAAAATTTTTAAATTATTTTTAAAAGAAGAAATTAGATTATAAGACTATCTCAAAAAGTTATTTTTTTAAAGAAGAGTTTTTTAAAAAAAAAACTCTTGTAATTCAATAAATAATTTGACAAATAAGATAAGAATTTACATAAAAAATTAGAATATTGAAATATAATTCTTAAATTATTTGCATATTTTAATTTTATAAACTCTTTATTTTATTCAAAATTTAATATCATAACGAAAAATATATTTGTATTTTCATAAATATAGCCAAAATTTGTCGAATCATATTAATCTTATATATTATCTATTATTTGTCTTTTTTACTTATTTTTTATTAAAGCACGTGGCGTGGATTAAATATTAAATATCAAATTCTTATATCTTAAAATTTATATTGGTATATCAAAGATTCAAATAATAATTACACTAATATGCTTAGTAAATTTACCTATATGCTTGAAGAATTACAGCAATTTCTTCCTTCTACTTCATTGTTAAATTACATATTTTTCACTTTTTTTTACTAAATATGTGTTGAAATTTCACAAATGAACAAATTCTTGTATAACTTTATATTTCAAAACAAACCATTCGTGACGAGAATATTGAAATGGAGGAGATTATGAATATACCGACATTTGCTAATCCAAAATACCTCCAGAATTGGTCATGAATATCCTAAACCATTTGTTATCATTAGTCTTTAAGCATCTTTCTTTTATCTCTTTTATTTTTATTCTTACATATCACAAAATATCTCTCATATTTGGATCAAAAACATACATAAGAGTGTGTTTGAAAATATAGTATGAACATTTAAATAAATTTGATTCTATATCGGATCGTAAAAACCCACTTTCCAAAAATCTCTTTCTTCTCTTCAGTGTCGAACATTAATTGCAACAATTTGATAGACGGCTTATTGCAATATTTATATATGGATAATACTTCCTTAGAAACATATAGGAGGTTTTTCCCTTATATGATTCGAAAAAAGTGAAGAGAGTAGGTTTGCCCAGGAGACTAATCCTACCACAATGTACTCTTTCCTATAGCACTGACAACTGAAGTTGATTGTACATACAACTATCTTAAGACATGAACATTTGTGAGTCATTTTACTTTTAAAAAAAAACTCATTTTGTTATGACTTATATTCCCTTATCCTAATTCATAACTTTAAATCAAATATGAATACTACCAAATTGATCTTTCGTAGTCTATTACAATGTTATTGTTTTTTTAAAGAGAATTGTATTATCATAATTTCGGTTGGTTCCTCCAAATTACAAAAATTATATAGTACTTAATGTTGATACCACATTGTGAGCAAAAGTGGCTTCAAAGTAACAAAAAGTCAAGAATAAGAACTTTAACATCCAAAATATTTTATGAGTGAACATCTCAAATTAGTAGCATTTCATTAGTAAGATGGTAGCCAAAGCATTTCAGTTCAACCATTGTCCAAACCTTTAAAACAATAGCAAACATCATTGAAAGAACATCACATGACAAATCCATTCCAATTGAATTCATCCAAAATAGAAATATGCATTATAATACAACAAAATTATTTCAAATATTCTATTTCACTACTACAATTAGATTTAAATAGAAATTTACCCCTATAATTATAAAGTGACTCCCACATTCATTCATTACATTTACAGATATCACAAATATGAAAATTCTAACCAACTACTCCAACCACACCCACATCGAGAACTAACTGCTCCTCTAACAACACCAAGTGCATCAATAAAAAATTATTGTCAAGAATATTACCCAAAACATAGATTTCAGACATACTCTATGCCAACATGGATATAGAATAATCCTTTAGTACCTGTAACCTATGAGATGAAAGAGGGAAAAAGGAAACAGAAAATGGGAGGTAAATCTCAATAAGAATATAATAGAAACAATAACTAGTAATTGAATACTTGAACTCTTGGTTGGACTCTATTACAAGTAAAATTTCATGCACAATATATTGAATGATTACATTCAATGATTACTGGATAATTTGGGAAGCCTGTGTCCCCACGTCAGATCTGTCCCTGTCCTTAGCCATTGTCCTTAGCCATTAGATTCATTTTCCTGTGCTTTCTCTATATTTTCCTTTTTTTTTTTCAAATTTTCTCCAGCAAAACCTTGATACATAACAAAGAGGGAAAGCAAACAAGGCTAGAACACATAAATACTCTTATAAAAAAATATTTTAAACTTTTACATTCTAATAGTTACAAAAACACTTTTTGAAATAAATATTAGTTTCTATTTTTAGAGAAATCACTTTTTAAAAAAAAAAGTATTTCAAAAAGATTTTATATAAACACACGTAGGTCAGGCTCAAAGTCAATTTAGGCCCTCCTAAATCTTGTTTGGATGAGTGATGTACAATTGTATATATTTTATTTATTTTCAATAATAAATTCGAGTCAGTAATATTTCATTAGTTCTCTTTAGTTTATAGTTGATGTGTATTCTTATTTCTTTTCTAATAAAAAACCACAAAATCAATTATAAATAAAGAACTAAAAAGTAGTCATAAGTTTTTTAAATAAAAAGGACAACAAACTCATTAGGAACAAACAAAGACCCACTAAGAATAAAAACAATAAGAAAAATGAAGAAAGAAAATGAGTTATATTTATTAAGCTTCAATATAGAAATTATGATAAATTTGTGTTTTTCTAAAATTTTTGTTTGGTACCAGGGGGAGATATAAATTGAATTAAAAATGCGGAATTCACCAATTCCAGTGGAAATAACTAATTTGGTCAACAAACGTGGGTCCACATTAAAAGAAATGTTAAATACTGTTGAGCTACAAAGTTCACTAATAAATACTATATTATAGAACATTAAATTTCATATTAAGTTTTTTTTGTCAGTCTTTTTATCAATAGGGTGATGATCTCTTCCTATAATTGGAGAGACTTCAGTAAATGGGGGCCATTCAATGGACATATAATATTATTGTATAATGTTCTCAAATAGCAATTAGAAAGCTATAATCGCAATTTCATCAATTCTGGAGGGAATATGAATGCTTATGAAACAATAGTTTGCATGAACAACCCATAGGTAATAGAATGATGAAAAATCAAAATATAATTTGAAAATGTCATAATTGTTCTACATTAGGAGCTTCCCATGCCTCAATACTATTTTTCTCTAGTTCACTAAGTGTTGGTGATGCCTGTAGTATTGATTTCAATTTTCTTCCACATGTAATTTATCTACTTTTGAGCGTTCTCGTAAGCAGCACGAATAGCTTCATGCTGAAATATACATTAACCACATTAAAAGGTTCAGAAAACCAACCGATATCCTTCTCTGCCACGATTTTTAAAAAAAACAATTAACACTAAATTGTACACAATAAACAATAATATTATTTAGAGAGGAAAAGTTGGGCACAAATCACCCATATTAAATGTGCTTTGGTCATAAAATGGGGTTATCTGGAGTCTGGACTATTTTTGTCATAAGTGACTTGCTTAAGGGATGCTAAAGAATAGAAGTAACAAATAATTTGATGAGAAGCTTTCTCATTTATAAATTTCACTTAGAATATCAATTGTTGGCTCCAAAATTAGGCAGCTAAAATATACTCTTTTAACTTGTGAAATTTGGTTATTAGATTGGCAAAGGTGACTAAAGTTGCTACAAGTATCCAAGCACAACTTAACACTTAGATGACAGGCATTATGTACAATAAATCCTCAACTCACTAGACATGGTGACATAACTCCCATTGCTTAGACGGCCCCTCCAATGCCAATGCTACATATAGATATGGTAAAAACTCAGGTTTCTTTAAGCATATTAAGCATTGTTGCAGATGACTACAAAGATTATCTACAAATATATAACTTTACTTTGACTAATCCATTTGATTTCCTAAATTTTGGGATACAAATAGCATAGATAATATAAGTTCCCTCTATCAAATTGAGCAACCATACAATGATGTTGTGTTCACATTCCTCATTTCTCACTTACAAAAGCACAGGAGGTTTTCAAATGCTTATTACAGTTAGAAGACATCAATAAATGATTTTCTTAGCAAAAGTTCATAAAATTTATACAACAAGAGCAAATATCATACTGCATTAAAAGGAAAAACTCAATTTGTTAACTTATTGATATGCCCCTTAATAGGAAGCTGCTACCAAGCAATTGATGCTTTTTCTCTGATTTCAACCCTAGTTCTTGTCCCACATTCTAAAATGCCATTCAAGTATTCAGTTACAGATTTATGAGGCTAATAAGTTTTGCTAAAAGCTTTTATTTTCAACACTTTACAAGGATAATGCCCACAAATGTCAAATCCAATTCAATTCTCATATCCAGGATATAAATACACTTTCACATGTTGTATTTCTACAGTAAAATGTCTTTCACAAACTAAAATAGAGCAATATCATTCATGCCAAATTAAATAGTTATACTATCTATACATACGTGTAAGGCTCACATACTCAACCATATATATAAGACAAATAACACACCCTTATCTATGGCAAGTGTTTGGCACTCAGGCACTTAAAGAAGAGTTCATAAATTATAACTACTTGGAATAAATAAAATAAGTTGGTAGTCATAAATACATAATATGTTTACTTTTTCTCAGGAAGATAACTACCAACATAGTAGCAACATAAGTAACTATTTATTTTTTATATAAACGACTTCAGCTAGGGGCTCAAAAAATTAACAGGCGATTCTAAATATACCTTTGGACAAAATGTTGTGGCAGTCTGTTCGGTGTTCATTTGTTTTCCAACATCAAGCTACACTGAGATGGTGGCTTGTGTCATATCCACTCTTGAAGATTGTCATGCTCAAGTCAAAGTATTCAACGACCTAATTTGTAAAAAATAAAAAATAAAAAAGGAGTCCATTTTTTGAGAAAAATCTGTTGCAAGAAATTCCAATCTTCAGCATCATATGTGAATATTTCAATATAGGCACTTAATAATAATGTGCATTAAGAGAACATAAGAGCCAGAAAAGTAGTCAACACAAATTTTAAATAATTTAATCATAGTGAAATGAGTAAACCACTGTCAAGATCTCACGAATAAAAATACTTCCACAGTTCCACTTCTATTAGACAAAGTTTTGGAAAAGCTCATATGAATTGAGACTTAAGATTCATATATCCAACCAAATAAAGAAGGTAAAAGACTTAGTTGAGTTGAATAAAGCTGAGTTTTGAAACAACCTCTAAATCTATACGGTGCACACATGTTTAACATTTCTACTCCTAGTATCTTATATTGGGAAGAAACAAATGCTAACTAGCTAAATTAGACCGACTACAGCAGAAAAAATGAATTAAATTGTATCACTAGATTTTATTATAGTATCATATTATTGGATACAGATGTCATTTTTATCAACTCACTATTTTAGGCACTTTCCTGTCGTTGGAAAATAAAAAAAAAAGCTAAAATAGTACTCCCTGCATCCCTACATCACACAGCAACCATATGCTAGCCGATGCTATAATAAACCCTCCAAAATCATTGGATAATGTACCTTCTATGCAGCTATGCTAAGACCATAGGGACCATAGCATCTTATAACAAATGACCTAAAAATTGTTGTATAAAACCTTAAATAAATAAAATAAAATTCAACCACCAAATAAAGAATGTAAAGTTTTCCACTTAGGTGCCACCTGAAATTGACTCAATGTTAATTATTTTTTGTTCTTGACTTGAACCCCTTAATAATGGTATGATTTATGCATAGTAAGTTAGTTTTTTTTAGTTCAACAAAATAAAGTAGCATAATTTTTCTGGTATGTAATATTAAAGCAGATTCATGTTCCTACTATGGAAGCAATAAATTGCTAGATAAGATTTGACTATTTGCCAAAAGGCATCTTTGTGAGAAGAGAAATACTTCCCATAACGGAAATATAGATTATACCAATTTAAAAGATCACAAAATTTATTAGGAACAGGTCTTTTTGGTAGTTTCATATGGCTCAAGCATTTAACTGTGATAGATATACCTTGCAAAAGTCATTCTTACAAAAAACAAGAAGATCAAATGCCTCACTCAATGTTTCACGAGGATGTGGAGCAAATGCTTCCACGGAAGAAACAGCTTTTCTCTGGCGTTTCCCTCTACCAAGTGCTACTTCCTCATTTTAATATTTTTCCCATCTACCGGCCTAATACATAATGATACAATGTAAGAAAGTCATCAGTCAAATTCAAATCCCACAAAAAAAATTTAAATATTAAAAAAGAAATATACAATAATTCACAAGTACAAAAATATCATCCATATGTTATTCCAGAAACTTATAACTTTTCCCAATGTAGCTGATAGTGTTGCTGAATAAGAGAATTCATTCCATTAGTCAACTATATAAATATCTTTATGGTATTCATGTGGGCACATTTTAAAATTTACCCTCCTCCAAGCAAACTGCTGGTCTATTCTGTAAAGCATATCTTGCTAGCATTAGCTGCAAACTTGCAAGCTTTTTGTGTAATAATTGAGAAGAATCAAATGCCCCAGCACAAATTTAAAAGAATGGACAGAAGGTAATTCAAGCATATAATGGCAAAGACTTTACCAAAACGGGTAACTGTTTTACAAAATTAAAGTTGTCAACAAGAAACTTGCAAAAAAATGACAATACAAGTTGGAATATAGATAAGCCTTAACAGAAGCTTACAGCTAACCAAAATTGGAATACAACTTCTCATGGTCATCTCGAGTGAGCTCTATGCCACTGCTATAAGGAAATAGGATCAAAAAAGTGTTAATTTAGGCATTCAAAGATATGAAATTTTCTAACACCGCAACGGTAAATAAAATCGAACCAACACTTTTCTGGAAAAGAACACCGGAGTTAAAAAAATAACAATTCAGGCATTGATCCAAGAACGCAAATCAAAGCCCTGACTACAAGCCCCAGTTGAGAATAAGGCCAACTCGGAACAATAGAAAAGGAGATTGGGAGATAACTTACGAGTTATAGTGGCTCGATCCGTTGAGCTCGCAGGACGAAATTCGGAGTCATGGGAGCGAATTGAAAATCCTAAGAGAGAGAACTCTTGCAAAGCATGAATTGAAAACCCTAAGAGAGAACTGTTGTAGATAAGGTCTTGCATGGAGTAACAACTCTTGCCGGAGTACGAATACCCACACGGTGATGGGGATTGCCGGCTCGTGGGCGGGAATATTGCTATATTTTGATTCAACCCTCTTAAATATTTTAATTTTCAATTAAATTCTTTGTTGACATGCATTCCATCATGTGTGCATGTATTAATTTTATTGGTTCATGTAAGCAAAGTTTTTAAAACCAAAAATTGCGGTAGGTACGGTAAATTTCTCTAGAGGTTGATAATAAATTATATTACGTAGAAGTATTAGAATTTCTATTTTCCCTTGTAATATTATTTTATTATATTTTTACTATAGATAATATCTCATAATTTATTGCAATATAAATAATTTAAAATTTATTTACTTTACTTTAAAATATAAATTAATTTTAAAAAAGGAGTGCAAGAGGCATAATTTATTAATTTTTTAATAAATATAATGTCTTTTCATCTTGAATTGAATATTAAAATTTAAATATCTGTACAATGATAAAATTTTTGAATTATTTATTTTTAAAATAAATTATTTATAACTACTGCACTTAACTTTTTCTTCGTAAATTTAATCATTAATTTAAATTATTAATCATTAAATTATATTCCTGCAAATAATTAAGAAAAAAATAAGATATAAATATTTCTAAGAGACAAATATTTAGGGTTTATAGTGTTAGTAAATTGGTAAAAGGTAAATTGAATTGTAATTAAAAGATTTATATTTATAATTATATCAGTAGCCACACAAGGGTTTAGTACTTCTATTTCTAGTTATTTTTAATTAAAAGGCAAGAAAGTAATCAAAAAATAGAAAATATAAATATGCAAAAGCAATTTTTTATTTGGACGGTAAAAAACTGTTGAAATTCAAACTCTCTGGATAGCGTTTAATTTGATATGAAAGAAATTTAGAAGTTCAAAAAAAATTAAGAAACTCAATTTCTTAAAAATCTTAGTTTATCAATATCTCAAAAAAGTTGAAATTCGTTTATTTATTCCCAGAAAATTTATTTATAAAAATAAAAAATAAAACAGATGTATTCCAACAGTTTATTTATCCTTATAATATGTCTTATTTTAATATTAAAACAAAAATTACAAATTACAATTATTTTTAAAAAATAGTATATTTAGATTTCAACAATTAAATTTTTTGACTTTTTCATTTTCAACTTTTCTCATATTAAACCAATTAAATAAATCAAAATTTTTAAATAACTAATTTTTTGGGAGAATTAAGCAAATTTTTATTTTTTAATGTAATGAATATTTTAATTTTAAATTATACAAATTTTATTATTTTATAAAATGTATCATGAATAACACTATCTCATATCAATTAAGCGAAAGTGAAAGTTAATTGAATAAAAATTACTATGAAATATAACATTGGGCACAAAATTGAAGCTGAGGTCCAATTTAACATTGAGAGATTAAATTGAATAAATTAAGGGATTGATGTGAATTTAATCCTATTCGAGAATGGAGAAAACATATTTTTCTACTTTTAAAAAGGATTCAATCCTCCTTGGATTTATATATATTTTACAAGATAAAAATCATTATTACGTCACCTGCCAATTTCAAATGAAAAATATAATACATTAAATTGAAAAGTAATTTGATTAGTAGAAAGTGCCACTTAGATTACATGCCATTTTCAAAATATCGGATTAATGTATTTTAAAAAAAAACAAGCCAGATTTTAAAAAAAAAAAAAGAAAAAAAAAACCTCAATTCAAGGGAACTTAAACGTTATTTATCCCACGTGTGCAAGAATAAAAAAATATATAAAAGAATTTTGGCCAGTGTGGTTTCATGTTTTAGCATTTCCCAATTTTTAAGCTTTTTAGATTTTTAAATCGCTATAAATGGAAGGGAAATTTCGCATACCCAAAAACTTATGCATTTAATTCACGAGTTTGTGGGTATGTTTCATATTTTTAAGATTTGACTTAGCAAGAAATATAATTAAATCAAGTAAGGGAGTAATCTGACTGGGCAACAATATAATTAGCATCAAATATGGAGGGCTTCTAAAAATTTAACTAGGAAAATTATCCTGGCATTGTGCTGGAGAAGCATTCTGTAATTTTTAGAAAATTCAAGGCCTAAAAGGTCAGAATCCTTGAGAGAGCAGCCTCATGTTACGGGGTGCTCAAATCACACACACTTTGGCAACTGGCTAAGAATGTTGCATTTATCATAACTGTATCAGGAGTTATAAACATGTAGGAACTGATACTAACAGTCTTTAAAACTACAAAATAACAACATCCTTTTTAATTGGGTTTCAGATCCCCTTAAAAGTTTAGCCAAATGTTAACAAGTTCAAGAAATTTTTTAAGCACCAGAAAATTACTAACTGAATTTATCCTTCCCACTTCTCACTTCAGCATGTTCTGATAGCTATTACAGGCTGCAGCAGCTGTAATTGGATTAGGGTGGCTTCCAAACCAAAAGAAGAGCAAGGTTCTCTGCCCACGAATTGGATAACTTCACAACACCGCCCCCGCTAACCATCCCCCAAAAATAAAAGATAAATGGAAAGGAAAAAAAAAAGGCCTTGAAAGGACGCCCATAATTTTCTGGCAAAGCATACAGAAATCAAGAGCAAAGATTAATATCTAAAATACAGTATCAGCAGAAATAACAAACTAGTTTTCTTTCTTTGGTGATGTTTAGAAGATGATAAATCTGGATCAATTTATCACAAACGGAACTCAGAAGGGGAATCTGAATAAATATGATGTGTGCAAAATGAAGGAGCAAGCTTGCCTCCAAACTATACAATCCTTTCCCCATAATGTAACTCAAGGACAAAATAACAAATAAACAAAAGCCTTACCAAAGCATGTGCTGTTAAAGTTTCAAAGCCTCTCTAAACCCAATGCTGAAACCATTCTCTAACCCCTTCTTCCCACCAAGAACTGGATTTCCTTTTTGCATCATGGCCACAAACTCATTGTAATCTATGAGCCCATCCTGGAGAAAGCGATTTAGAACATAGATTATTATATAGCTCGTGAAACCCATATTTCTTCCTTCATGTTCTTACAGGAAGATAAAGCTTGGATTCAGAAATGATTCAACGTAAGCAAAAATATCCACAAAACTGGAAATTATTTTGCAGAATTGATCAAAAAGATCAAGAATGATAAAAAACCAGCAATAAAATGAGAATCATTTTCAAAATGTCTATTCTATTGACTTACATTGTCCTGATCAACTTCTTTGATCATTTCTTCCAGGCAGACATGCTCTATGCCGAACTCCTGACAGGCTTGTTGAAGCTCATCTGGGGTGATAAAACCACTTCCATCCTTGTCAAAGTAGGAGAAAGCTGCATAGAGGTGATCTTCTTTCTGAACTTTGTTCATATGTAATGTAGCAGCTATAAACTCTCCATAATCAATTGTTCCACTGTTATCAACATCTGCCTGCAATTTCAGAAAATGTAGTAGGATCAGAGGCAATTAATCTAGACCTGTGTGTGCACGTGCACGCGCGTGGTTGGCATAGGAAAATCTCCAGTATTGAAATTAATTCATACTTCGGTAGAATGATCTTCAAACATCAGGGAAAGCCATACCAACTAACATAATTATTGTTTGGGAAACTTTTTACTTGTCCAATATGTGATAATGCCGTCCCCAGAATTACTCTTTTATTCCAGTGAACAACACAAAGAAGTAAATTTGTCAAGGATAGAGAGAGGAATATGAAATGGAGAGCCATTTCAAGCATTTCCTGTTCTTTTCTTCCTTGTCAAGATGCACACAGAATTTCATGAAAGTCAGCAAATAAGACCAATGAATACAAGGACAAGACCAGTTTATTCTTCAAATTAAAGGTATTTCTATTTTTTGCCTGTTTCTTGCCCTGCAGCACTCCAGGCAGGTGAACTGGTTGTTGAGGCACACCGTGTTAAATCACTTTAAACTCCAAGCTTCCCCTGCCCCACTCCCCAACAGCCAAAGAAAAGATAGAAAAAGGGAGAAAGGATAGCATCAAGTTAAATATTATATGTAGCTGAATATCCACCTTTCTTTATGTTGCATCCCAGAATTCTTGAAATGACATCATAAAATAGGAAAGTAATATAATTGAAAGTAAACATAATCCATGACTAAAAGTAACAAGAAATCAGAACTGTGCCCCCAAATATAACACTATAAGATGACACTTAAAAACAACGTGTCATTAGAACTGAACTGTACTGAATACTCCTATACTCTACCAAAGTAGAGACCTGTGTTACCAGGAATGCAAACCGTTACTAGTGCACAGACAGAACAGGAAAGGAAACAGGAATGCAATATGCTATATGCTTAAAAGCATAATAGGATAGGGGTAGACTTTTATAGAGTATACTATTAGAAGTAGTTTATGTTTAAAAGCAAACTTACCTAGAAAATAATGTATCAAATTAAAATATGAACTATTTTGCTTCAAACAAATCATATAAAAAACACATTTTACAATAGTATTGTGGCCCAACCATGCCCATTTGTACAGCAAAAACTTCAATTACCTAAGGTTTTGCTTCATTTTATTTGATATTTTCCCTCCTAAGGAAAAAATCGAGGAAACAAATGGCAAAATATTTTTAGGTGTATTTTTTATTACTAAATATACCATTTTGGAATGAAAGTGTACTGTGTTCAAATTGTGCTTAACATGGCATATTTTGGTAGGTTGTAACTGATTTTTAGTAACACTAGTCCAGATACTCTTCTAGCCAGTTTTAGCTCTCTCTTCCTGACTAATATATGTTTATTATTTGTGGAAATACTAGTTTTCTAAATTACCTCCCCTTTTTATTAAAAAGTAATCACCTGTAATATATTCACCACCAAAAGAAACAAGAAAGAATAAAGGAAAAATCTGTACATGAAATGGATCTCCAGTAATTTAGGAACATCTTCCTGCCTAAAGTTTTACAGGGCTGTCTTCTAAACAATTGAATGTAGTCGGGTCATTATAACCCTTGTCTAGCCAACAAAACAATTAACTGACCCTGGCTTGGTATAAAGTGACTCTTAAGAGAAAATAACTAAATCCTCAGGACTGCCATAATCCTATTCAATCAGAAATAAGCAATGCATCTGCAGAACTTCTTATGCATCAAAATATGCAAGTGTGAGAATTTTTGATAAGATTAAACACTGGGAAATCACATGCATCAGTGACTTGTCAACTGAATGGAACATTTCATTCAATAAACTGCAATTCATGTAACATTAACAACTAGATATTTTAAGAAAGCAAACTTTAATTTTCAAGTGGATTAAAATGAATCAAGAAAAGGAGAACACACCACTTAAACAAATTGAAAATATTAACTCCTTGCAATTTATGTTATACTTAATGCATTTTCTAAGCTAGAAGATGAAATCCCTTTGCAAGTGTTACCCATGAATTTTGATAATTTCGGATAAGTATTTTATCCTCCACATGTTTGGATGAAATTGCCTAAAAAATGTGATGTTTTGTATCATTTAGTTAAAATACGAAATCACTTTATCAGACACTTACTGCTTGCATTAGATCGTAAATTTCTGAATCCTTCAGATTAGCACCAACTCTTCTAAGTCCAGCCTTAAGTTCTTCAAAAGTTATTGAACCACTGCCATCTGCATCTATCATTTTGAACATTTCTTTCAGGCCAGCAATTTCTTCTTCAGAGAGATTCTCTGCAATAACCTGCAAGGAAAAATATGCATGCATTCTTATATCCAGTCCAAAGAACAAATTGTCTAAACCAAATTCTCAGTCGACCACTAAAAAATCTCTTCATAAACAGGCATAACTTCTTGTTCTTCAACATGCTTGTTCATGCAGTGACTTACTCTGAGAGCCATTTTCTTGAGTTTGTTCATAGCAGAAAATTGTTTCATGCGACTTAGGACTGCAGAATCAAGAGGCTTGTCAGGAGCCAGACCATCAACTTGAACCCAAGGGTGGCCTGTAGGTAATTAAATTACATGTTAGTATTAAGGCTGTCAAAATATGAGACTCAAAAACAGAAAGCATTTAAAGCTTTGGGTCTGAATCCTGAATCAAATATAGAATGCTAAAGATTTATAACAATTTGGCAAAATAAAGCCAACAACACAAAATATTCACCAGACTTGTAGAGTCAAATTACTAAAAGAAAATTCTGAACAAAAAAAGAGAGGGAGAAAATTGAGAATGCTATCAATGAAAGATGCAAACACTTGAAGAGCAGAAAGTTGAGGGAAAGGAAGCAAGAGATATGAACTATAAGCTAAGAATAGAATTAAAGTTTTCTATCAACATTCTATCTAAAAAATCAAGCTTGTAGAGAAAGGAATAGCTATACTATTCTTTCTTAACACATCCCTCACATGTGGCCGGCATTTTAATCATGAATAGGTCCAACATGTGAAATATTAGACATGGAAGAGGCAAGATTTGAACTCCAAGGCCTTGTGCTTGCTTTGGTACCATGCTAAATTGTTGATCACCATATCATCTAAAAGCTGAAACTTGTAGACAAAGGATAACCTCATACTCTATATTATTATTTCTTAGCAAATCATTTGATAAAAAGTAAGTCTAAACAAATTGTTGAGTTATATTTTCCAAAATTGACATCCAAAACCAACTAAGCCATTTGGATGTGCTTAAAAGAAAAAAAATGCTATGATTGTCATGTTAACTGTGAAACAAGAGTATAAAGAATCAGAGGAGAGAACTGCCAAAGATCATTCCTTGACATCCTTTATTGAAAAATAGTCACTGAGAATATTTTGCATAGAAATATACATGTTTCTCATCCATTAAATGACCAAGATTTCTAAGTACTTAAACTTGTTACCTTATTGGCAAGGGAAGTGGGTAGGGGAAAAATACTTTAAAAAATCAACTGGCTTCTATCAAATTGTTGAGCAATTTTTCAGTGGAGATGAACAATAACTGAATATTCCAATAGTGAGCATGAAATGTAGCAATAAGCAATACATAAATCCCATCAGTTCATTAAGATTGATTTCTAAAACTATCTTTTCCCTGGTCAGTTGCCTAATACCTTCAAAAGTGATTCTGAGAATTATCAGGGAAAAAGTTATGAAGAAAATAAGTAGGATAATAAGAATTTGCAGCATAAGGATCAAGGATATGAACCTGAGATGTCCATAATGCAATGTCTAGTCCTAATTACAAAATACAGATTATTGTTTAATCAAAGTTAAAAGACATAAATATAACAATATTTCTCTCTAATTTAATAAAATCTATCTTTTTTTCTCTAAAAGAGAAAATAAAAAAAGTTTTCAAGTTGTGAATGAAACTGATTTAAATGAAAAACTGTAATAAGTTAAAAGCAATATTGTCAAACACTCACACAAAACTTCATGTGCAGTTAAGCGCCTTCTAGGATCTCGAACAAGCATTCTCCTTACTAAATCCTTTGCACTTTCTGAAATACTTGGCCAAGGATCAGATGTGAAGTCAAGATCACCATGCAGGACCTGTTCAAAGATTCCTTGTTCGGTTTCTATGACCGTGATCAGGAAGAAAAAAGGAAGGGTAACATAATCAATATCAATATCTTCATGAATAGGAAGAAATAAATGCAAACATAGGAAATGTGTTTTCCAACAAGCACAGAATTATCACCTGCCCAGAAAGGAGGAACTCCACTTAGTAGAATGTAAACTATTACTCCAGCACTCCAAACATCAGCTTCAGGACCATAGCGCTTTCGCAATACTTCTGGAGCAACATAGTATGGGCTACCAACCACATCATTAAATTTTTTCACCTGGAAAAATAGATCAAACCAGTTCATCATTTGCAACAGAAGGGTGGAATCCATATCACTGGACAGGGCAACTATGTATTGATGACACAGGCAAATTGTAGGTGAGGAACCCAATACATGCAATGGAAATTTACTAAGCGTGACGAATTAATATCATCATACAAGCAGGTGAATAAAAATTGAATTTTTCAAAACAAGGGAGCAGAAGAACCTAAGCATATCATCAAGAGTGGTAGAAAAAACTTATAATTTATAAAGGTTCTGAACTCCCAGTACAGACTCACACATGGAGGTTTTATTATAGTTATAATTAATTGGTTTCTGCAGGGGAGGAAAAACTCCCTAATTTCGATGCTTGTAATATAACATTCAACCTTTCAAACAGTTAAATCCTATAGTTCATGGAGGAGATTTTTTTTTTTTTTTTTTTTTTTTTGTGTGTGTGTGTGTGCCCCTTCAGCTGTATGGGAGTGTGGTAAATCCCAGAGTGTGGATTCAACAAAGGGACGGTTTAAAGTAAGTGTATATTAGGTCATGTTATCAGTCTTTTTCCCCTTATACAAGCAGAAATCAGAGAACATGCTTATGCCTGTTTCCCAGGAAGGAGAAACCATAACCACATGTTGCAAGAAGATTGAAAATATGATTAATAACACAAAAATAGAAAAAAGGAAACTGCAATGACAGGATGGTGCTTGATAGGAATGTGATGGGCTTGTAGTAGGGGCGGCACTGATGGCTTGTAGTAAGAGGGATTGAATGATGGAAGGTGACAACGGTGAAGAAAGTGGCAAGGCAGATGGTGAGGATGGACCGCAATGCTGGCTGCAAGACAACAACAGTGATTTTTGGGGATAATTGGTGCCAAGATAGCAGTACCAATGTTGTTTAGGCAGGGGGTGGCAAGCAATGTAGATGGAGATTGGTAGCCTGGTGGGAGATGGGTTCTTCACCAACAAAGAGGTGGACAAACATAGTGATTTAAGGACTATTCCATTATGAAGATTACAAAATAATATGTGACATTAATTGAATCAGTGCACTGCAACTGGTGAGTCATAATAGATCAACAAACCAGTTCAGAAACATATTAAAAGGTAGCAGCATATTTGGGTTGGTAGGTTGGCTTATAGTTATGTGATAATCATACAATGCAGACTTTGAGATGATCTTCAGATGACTTTGAGATCTCTTTAGGCCACTAAGTTCACTGTGTTGGAATGAAAGTATAACACATTTGCTTTGTGCAGGTGTTGGTGTTTTTTTGGTGACATTCTGTCTGACACACACATAACTTGTTATGACAACCTCAAAGTGTTATCTTTATTAGCCATGCTTTCGCTTTAGCTACCAATTCCTAGAAACAAGAGTTTCAACATTGATTTTCAAAGAAACAAAAATATGTCATACAGGATGTGGATGCAGTCCTTAAGAAGAGCAAAAGAAAAGAAAAAAAAAGTTTAAATGTTCAAGTTTGGAAAATATTTAGTTGCCAAGAAAGTCGGGATTTGGAGCCACTTGAAACAAACTTCTACTCTTATTCAAACTTTGCTTTATTGCATAGAGTAAATAATCTAGTTGGCTTTGTATACATATAAATATTTCCAACTCTAGGTCATGAATATCCTTCTACTATGTGAACTTTCTCAATATGTACAGTTCTTACAGGTCAAGAATTGTAAAATGGGTCTAATTTCTAAATACTTTTTGGTTCTAATACAAACTTTCTTCAGTATATTTAAATAAGGACTTTAAAATCAAAGGATTCATTTCCTAATTATAAATCCTATCCATGGTGGGTATTGGAGTCTCCAAAGTCTATATAACCATTTAATGCTTCATTGCTTCTTCAATCAAGAACCATTCCTAGAACTATTTTGAATTTTTTACATCTATTTTGAGAGTTTGTATGACACAATCATAACCATCTAGGAAGCACTGACACTCCATCTATTGTGATGTATTCATATCCAATATGATACAAATACTTTAGGGACATTACAAGACACGTAATTCTTGTTTTCATTTTTTTAATTTTGGATACGCGTGTCTTGCCACATAGACAGACATGTTTCTACATCAAATACAACTCACTCAACATTAATTATTAGTATAAATAATGTGAAAGTAAATTCATATATCATCTAAATTTAGGTATTAAGAGAATGAAAGAGTTATTCTAATTTTATAGTAGTTTTTAGTTTATGTTAAGTAGTGTTGAAGCATGAAAGGATTAATTTGATTAGTGGATATTTATTTTGGGTCATTTTAAAATGTTCTATTCATATATCAACATAAATAATAAAAACTTTAAATCCTTTAGTCATATCATTGTTGTGTCTGTGCCTGTGTCCAAATTTTCCCAAGGTTATGTCATTGTATCCATGTGCATGTTGAGTCAGACACCAAGTCCATGCTTGCTTCTTAGCTAACCATAGGTATTATGCCTCAGGGGATCTGGGTGCACTTCTAGATTTCTTTCTTCCTCCTCTCTGTTGAGTTATTTTGCATCTGAATCTGCAATGTCATGTAACTTAAGTGATTCCCTATCGTCCACCAATAAACACCAATTTTGCCCTCTTTTTTCCTTTAATCCTCTAACCCCCTAGAATTCAAATAAGTACTAAACAGATATTTACCCTTCACACATATAGTTCACCACAGAGGAGCAGCCCCAGAATATTTTCTACCATCCTAATTCAGATTCTAAAATCCCTTAGCCCTGTGGTTCTATGTCCTATGTTAGACAAAGTCAATTGATAGGAGGAAATTGCAACTCGTGTAAACTAAATTCAATTTAAACAAGAAAGTCATATGCAGCAATAACAGAATATTGAAAACTTTAAATATGGAATAATCAAGGATTAGTGTGTGAAATAATTCACAGAAATGAAGGAGCTCCATTTCTAAGTAAATTTATTGGATAACTAATCTACATTGACAAGATTGAAGATGACAGCTTACAAAGGACAAATATGAACTCCATTCCACTGTACAAGAATGCAAACAGAAAAAAAGGTAGAAGACAATTATGAACTCAATTTATCTATATGTATATCTTCTGGCACCAATCTAGTCAAGTGCACAAATTAACATTACCAAAGTGAAGGTTCAAAATATAAAATGAAAACTGGGGAAGAAAAACATCCCAATAAGGTTTCCTAGAGAAAGGGAACTCAATAAGAGTCTGACTGCCCAAATGACAGCTGAAACTTCCTTAAGTTCTCTTTGGGACTAAGTTCGTAAATTAAAACTTTAACTTCTTCTTTGTTCAATTTGAAGAGAAAAAAGTTGAAGCAAACACTATCACAATATCTTTGGACCAAATCTAGAGGGATAAAAATTTTGAAAAATGGATTTTCTGATAGAATCAATGGTTTCAATTAATTTGCCATTCTAAATCTAACTAATCTAAATTTAGTAAGTGACCAATTTGTTTGCTATATGGCATCATAACTTTGAGGAAGAATGCCATTTGCCATATCTGCATCTAATAAAATCTCAGATCACTTATTAATGTTCTAGTAAATAAATGCTTACCGTGAATAACAGTTTGACATTAAAAGAATATATAGTCCTTATTAAAACTAGGGACTAACATGTACCTGGCTTGAAGAATATAGATAATCCAAAGTCAATAGTCTTGAGAAGAGAATCCTCCTTCTGATCAACAAAGAGAAAATTCTCCGGCTTTAGGTCACGATGCATTACGCCCAGAGAATGGCAGGCTTCTACCACCCCAACTATGATCCGGGTAAGCTCAGCTGCCTTTCTTTCTGTGTAATGCCCACGTTGAATAATCCGATCGAAAAGCTCTCCCCCTTCACACAGCTCCATAATAACATGAACTGCCATGCCATCCTCATAAGCCCCTTTGATTGATATAACATTTGGATGCCCAGCCAAGTGGTGCATTATCTGAATTTCCCTCTCACATCCTCGACATCATCTGGAGCCAACAACTTCCTCTTAGCAATGGATTTACAAGCAAACTTTTTCCCAGTAGCCTTCTCCACACAGAGAAAGGTGGTCCCAAATTGACCTTGTCCAAGCTTCTTCCCCAATGTGTAGAAATCCTTCAAATTGCCAGTTTTCCTCTGCAAAACTGATCCTGTCTTGAGTCCTGCACTTGCCACTCTATTCATCCGAGGGGGCTTCAGGGGTTTTGCTGGGGGCTCTTCTTGTTGTTGTTGTTGTTGCCGCTGCTGCTGCTGCTGTTGCTGTTGCTGTTGCTGCTGTTGTAGTTGTTGTGGTTGTGGTTGTGGTTCTTCTTTAGGAATTATGACTTGTTCTGGTGGTTTGCTCTGAACGGCCATTGGTGATTCCTGTTCTTTGACCGAAGATGGAGTGGCACGGACACTTTCCTCGTTGGTGGTGGAAACATTGTCTGCGGGCAATCGAGACCTCCAAACTGCTGCAGAGACCGATTGGAAGAAACTATTCTTCGAAATGCTTGGCCCAACACAAGTATTCCCCATTAATATCACCTGCTATACTTAACACCTCCTCAATATTTCCTCAATATCCCACATCAAGATCTAACGTTCTTGACAGTACTAAAGAAGAACGATCTGATCGTTCGACCAAAGGTCAAACCCGAGTTATCTAACATACATTTCCTAAAAATTAAACAAAAAGAAAAGCTTAGATTAACCAAGCAAGGGACGGAAATTTGATATTAATGACAATCACGGTAGAATTGTCACAAAATTTGAATTCAATAGAGTGGTTCGCCTGCCATGGCGTGAAGCTGTGAACAAAGATTTGAAACTATTGGCAAATCCAAGATTCAACACACAGAATAGGAACGAAAAGCCCTAATCGAAATGAAGTAAGTTTTATCTAAGGATCAACGAATCAGAATCAAATCAACTAAAACAAGTGGAAATGAAACAGCGGCTTGCTGTTTGTTGAACAACTGGAGAGGGGAAGTCACAGCATGTTGATCAAAATACGAGTCAAGCTCGATCAGATCCTCGAAGAGAAGTTAACAGAGTGACGAGTTGGAGCGCGGCAAGTGGTGGGAAGGTTAGACGACGGAGCTCTCTATTGGTTCACACCGTGTCAACGTCGATACAAGTGGAATTCGTTACAGGTAGGTATAAGATGGTAGTAAAAGGGTTGTGCTCTTCTGACCTTGTCACGGAGAAAACGCGTGGAGTTTTTGGACGCTGCAATCCAAATTCCCCGTTTTTTCGTCACCCAGTTTCCGCTGTATTATTTCTTCCCAAAATTACGTCAAAGTTTGGAGCTTTCCTTGTTTTTTCTTTTATTTAAAAAAAATATTTTTTTTCCCTTTATGTCTGCCAAATTTCACGTAAGATAAGGTAAATGAAAAAAAATTACTATAAATAATTAAATTACACATCTAAATACATACATCTTTTAACTGAGTAATAATTTTATTACAAGTGATATTAAAATCAAATTTAATAAAAAAATTTGACAGTGGTATGACCTATATTTATTATTTAAAAATAAATAAAAATAAAGAGTAACGACCTAAGTATTACTTGTTCTAACTAACTTGTTGAAACTGAACCACTTGTTTAAAATACTTAAATTTAAGTTGTTCAGTAGTAATATTTAGTCTTTTATATATTATATCAAATTTCTTTCAGAAACCGATGTGGGACGGGATGTCATAATCTCCCATACTTAAACACTTAACATTCTCGTCAAGTCAAAAATTCATATTCATACCTAAACAGAACAAGTCTGAAAATTATTTTGCTCTGATATCATTTTATAACAATCTGAGAATTACTAGTCTTAACAACTTATTGAGTCTGAACTACTGTCTAAAAATACTTAAATCTAAATTGTTCAGTAGTATCTTTAATTTTTTAAATACCATATCAAACTTTTCTAAAAAATTAATATAGGACAGGATGTTACACATATATTATTTTTGGCAGTACAAGAACCGCAAAGTGCACAGACAAAGGAAACGTAATAGGTGGTGTTCAAGCATCTAATCATCAAGACTCTCAACAATAAAAATCAAAGAAAGTGCTCCTAAACCAAACCACGAGACTATAAACTAAGAAGTACAAATTTAAAAAAAAAAAAAAGATAATAATCTTGTAACATATATATCTTTTGAAGATGTAATAATGAACTTATGACAAATTATATTAGAGTTGAATTCTAAAAATTAATTTGATGACAGTGCGATGCAGATTTATTTTTACTAGAAATAAGCATATGCACCATATTTATTTATGGGTAAATAATGCTCATCTCTCTTCAATTTATTTTTACTAGAGCACCATTTATTTACTCATCTCTCTTCAAGTTTGCTTAAATGACATTTAACTCCATTCTTAATATTAAAAAATACTTCATTCCTTTAACTAAATTTGACTAATAATTTCATTCGCTTATTGTTAGACAATATTAATTTAAAATATTAACATTAATTTTTTGTTATATGTATATTATATAAAAATAAAATAAAATTTTTTGTTATATAAAATTAAATTACTCATTATAATTAAAAAATATTAACAAGTTGATTTATTCATTATGAAAAATTTAATTTTACTTTTAAAATTTTTATTTTTACATTATTTGATTTTGTAACGACCCGAATACTACTGACTCTAACAACTTGTTGAGTCTGAACCACTGTCTCAAAATATTTAAGTCCAAGTTAAGTGTCACATACACCCCTCTCTTTGGGACTCAGCGTCATTGTTGAGATTTGCCCCACTACCGTTCAAGGTTGCACACAGAGTAGTTTTAACATCATTTGTAACGACTCGAGTACTACTAATCCTAACAATTTGTTGAGTCTAACAATTTGTTGAATCTGAATCATTAGCTCAAAATGTTTAAACGCAAGTTGTTCAATAGTAGTTTCTAGTTTCTTATAAACTCAAAATCTCTTCCGTGTTTTATCAACGTGAAATTCGCTTAAAGGTGTCAGACACACACACTTACACACACCTCTTTGGAGTGTCACATATTTAATATGAAAAATTAAAATTTTAAAAAATTAAAAACTTATTTTATTAAAAAAACTAATTTTACCATTTTGTTAAAAAAATATAACAAAAGGATATTTCTAATTTTATTATTTCTAATTATAAAAGGATATAAAAACTTTTTAACAAAATTTTAAACTAAGATTCTTAATAAGTTAAGTTTTTAAATTTTTTTAAATTTTAATTTTTTGTATTAAATCAAGGAATATAAAAATTATAAAATTTAGAAATTAAAAAAATTTAATAAATAAATTAACTTGTTAATATTTTTAAATTATAATGAACAATTTAATTTTATATGATAAGAAATTTATTTTAATCATATAAAATTTATTTTTTTTATAAAATAATTTTATTTAATATAACTAATTTAATATTTAAATTAATATTTTCTAATAGCAAATAGATGAAAATAATTAGTCAACTTAAATTAAATGAGGAGAGTATTTTTTACTGAGCAGAATGAGACTGCATGTCATTTAAATACACTTGAAGGAAGAAAAGTGTTATTTATCTTTTATTTTTTATTTTAAATATAAATTCTCATTTTAGAAAAAAATAACTGCGATCAATATTTAAATAATTAAAAATTAGAAATAAAAAAATAAAGTGGGCTTAGTGTTTAAAGCTAAATCTTCGAGTCATTGATTAAATCAGTGTAGAAGTTAAATTCTTTCTAAAGCCACACGGTCTTGCTAGAAAGAAAAATTACAAAAAGGATTATCATAAAATAAAAATTAAAAATTAAAAATTAAATTAATTATACAAACTATTGGATATACAAAATAATACAAATTAATAAAATACTAAATTGTTCAATTATTTTATTAAATTATATGACTTCAATATTTAATGGTCATAAAGTATACAAGTTCATAATTATTTTTAGTATTTCAATTTTTTATATTTTCCGTATTTTGGACAAATTTATGAAATTTCAAAATTCATAAATAAGTTAGTTCCCCTAGTTACTTCTTGCACGGCCACGAAGCATGTGGCCACTTGCAAGGGTCGACGTCTGGGGCCGCTGGCTTTTGAAAAGTGATGCATCGGATGGGTTGTCCAAAATTGGACTAAATTACTTAAACTGATTTAAATTAAATTAATTAATTAAAAATTATTTAAAATTAAAAATAAATAATTTAATTTAGAGTTGTCGAACTCGCTAGTTTAATTTAGTTTTCGTTTTATATCCAACAAAATAAATTAAATCGCACCAATCCATTTTAAAATTATTTATTTAATATATA
>CAJVSB020000729.1:0-26209 GCA_911865555.2 Thlaspi arvense
CCACGAAATATATCAAAGTTTTGCATATACGTATAACAGATGAAGAAACATACCAAGGTACTGTAGGCAGGAATCGTAAGTAGAAATGCAACTACCGTCCCTACTTACCACTGTCTCCGCTTATCACCATCCCTACTTATTATTATCCCTACAACATACAAAATAACTGTGTTTTGGAATCTTAAAACCTTAACAAGTTCACATTGTTCAAGGATATACGTCCTCAAATTCATAAGAGTATCTACGTGCAATAATAGAATATAATAAGCATAAAACATCCATAAATATCGAAAAATATGTGGAATCATGTATTTACTACTCACAGTGCAAATGAGGTCCACGAAGTTTAAAGTGGAAGCATCATAGAGCCAATGGTATTGGTAAGAAGACCTCCGACGAATCTATGGCCATTACTCATTACAGATAAATATTATCAGCTAGTGATTAACTCTAATCTCCCTTATAACATTTTAATTTATTATTTCTTTAAGCCTAAAGTTTCAACTCATATCCAAATTATTGTCATATGTACAGCCAAACCTTGAAGCCAAATCCCATTTAAAGCTAAGAACCGACCTATAGTATAACTACAGCTTGCAACCTATAATGAGTAAACCATTTATCCCACTATCAATAGTTACTTCATTTTTTTTTTAATAGATGTCATATTGTTACAATCTCATTAGGGATGATTTACATTTTAAATAATTAACCACATATATGTTTTACATAAAAATAATTAGATCAACATGTTAAAAGATTAGCTTTTGGAGTGAGTATGCAATAGATTTGAATCCTTATTTATAGTTTTGAAATAGCATAAAAACTCAAATCTCAAATTTATGGGTCAAGGACTTTATTTGATTGTGTTTGTCTTTGATTTCGTGTCTCTATTTATCAGAATATTTATGACCCTAATGATAAAACCAAACAAAGTCTAGAGATCATTTAGTGGTTTAAAGTCTCCTCAATCCAGCTAAACATTTTTCTACATCTACGGGCCAAAATACAAATTGGCTTATATATCATTGCATTGGGTCCTTAAACTCTAAATATTACATTCAGATCTCCAAATGTTTCAAAATTGTAAAAGAGTCCCTTAATTTTTTCATATTGTAGATCAACCCCCCCCCCCCCCAATTTCCAAAAGTTCATTTAGGTCTTTTTCTTCAACCATTGAGTGCTGGCACTATTCAACACCCCAGTTATTGTACGCCACCGCTTTCCCTCTCTTTCTTTCTATCTCCCAAATCTCTCTATTTCTCCCTCTCTCTCTTTCTCATGCCACTTCTAGTAAAGAATTATCAAAAACCCAGTCATGAGACAGTAGACATATAGTAAATCACCTCTAACAACCAAGAAAAATAAGGAAGAAGGAAAAGGAGACTCGCCAATAGTCTAAAAGCATAGATGACAGATTTTTAGATATGGTCTAGCTCTAGATCCGGTAGTACAGGTGTTCGCAAGGGGGAAAAATTAAGAGAGAGAGATCCAATTGGCAGCAGCACACGCAGAGGAGGAAGGCTAGCCGATGGAGTGCTTGGGTGCGGTAGTAATGAGTCAGTGAGATGGGTGCACAAGGGGAAAAGGAAAAAGAGAAAACAAAAGGAGAGAAACAAATGGAAAAAAAAAAGAAAGAAAAGAGTGAAAAAGTATAGTAGAGGGAGGGGGGAACATGCAGTGATGAAACAAAAGGGGAAAATATATCCCCCTTTTTTTAAGCTCAGATGTGACATAATTGAAGTTCACAAACAATTGTTTATTTGAATAAAGTTATATAGTTATAATTTTAGTATCTAGTGAGATTTAGCAGGTTAATTCTGAGATGTGAATCATGGAGCACAAGAGGATCCATCCAATGTTATTATTGGACCAATCACTCGTTCAAGAGCAAAACAACTCCAAGAATCTCAAAAACTTACCTAGTTTGCATTAAATCAATGGGGTATGAGCCACCTGGTTTAAATACTACAAATGAGTGTGTCTATGCATTAAATACAACAATTAATGTCCTTGTTGACTAGTGGATGCAAACCATTAATGAATTGCATACTTTTGTTAACAAGTTGGTGGTGTAATTAATGTATGCATTAATTATGACAATTACTACCCTTGTTGATTAGGTGATGCAACAATTAATGCATTGCATGCTCTTATTGACAATTTGATGTAACAATTAATGCTTTGCATTAATTATAACAACTAAAACTCTTGTCTATAAGCTAGCAATTAATGCTCTATCAACCACTCCTTGTTATTTTCAAAGTTGTAATAAATGCTTTGTCATACTTAGTTGTCATTACCCATTTCTAGATTGTAGTTTTTCCCTATATATATCCCCCTTGAGAACTGAATGTACTCAGTTAAGTTGATGAATAAAAGTTACAATTTGCACTTTACTTCTTTCTTTCTCATCTAAACAAGCCCTTTGTTTAGTGGTGAAATCCTTGAATTTTATCATTCATCCTTGAGTGTGGCGATTCAAACCTCCAGATTTTGTGTGTGGTGAGTAATCTTATCAAGTAAAAACTTGTTGTACACTTTCCACAATTTTCTATTCTACTCTATTTCTATTTTGAAAATACCTAGATTTGATTTCGTATCATATTGGTATCAGAGCAATCAGGTTAGCTGGTGTTCTTCTTTGTTTGAGTTGAGTGAAACACGAGAGCTTGAGTGATACACATGAGGTTGAGAGAATTTCTAGAGTCAATCATGTCCGAAGATAGCAATCCTTTTGTTCCTAAGGAATGACACTAGAGCAAGCTCAAATTATGTCCATCCAACGTCAACAAAACGAGATGATGGAACAACTTACTCGTTTGACACAAGCAATCAACGGGCTGACTCTACAACAAAATCCACAACCTGTTCAACAAATAGCTAGGAGGGCTGTCCATGAAGAAATAGATCATGATATAGGTGAATCTAATCATGAATATGCCATGGATGGACGAACAACCTGTATGGAGGCAACAAACTAATCGCGGAAATAACATCAAACTGAAGATTCCTACATTCAAAGGTACTAGTTCTCTAAAAGAGTACTTAGAATGGGTGCAACGGGTAGAAAAGATATTCGAATGCTATGAATACACTGAAAACCATAAGTGCAAGTTAGCTGCTCTTAAATTCATAGATTATGTAAATCTATGGTGGGAGAACATAAAGGCTCAATGAAGGAGAGATGGCGAAGAAACCAGTTCGGAGTTGGAGGCTGATGAAAAGGCTCATGCAGAAAAGATTTGTTCCTGAGTATTACAAACATGAGTTGTACATCCAAATGCAAAATATCCAACAAGGGGAAATGTCTGTGGAGAATTATGTTAAAGAATTTGAAACACTCATGATGAGGGTTGAACTTTAGGAATCTCAAGAGCAAACTATAGCATGATTTCTTGATGGGTTGAATAAAGAAATTGCAGATACGGTGGAATTACAACCATATGTGTTCTTGGAGGATGTGATCCAACTTGCTATCAAAGTGGAAAGCCAACACAAAAGAGGTAACAACAAATAAGTCACATCTCGTTTGATAAGTAGTAAACCCCTAAATACTACTTTTCAAACCCAGAAGTCTGTTTCCAATTGGAATAAACTACAGAAGGAGATTGAAAGATCTAACAAGTTACAAGAGGAAACCTCCAAAGGGAAGGAAAAGGTTAGAGATTTTCAACAACCAAAGGAGCTGAGATATTAAATGCTTCAAATGTCTTGGCTGCTGTCACATTGCCTCTAATTGTCCAAATAGGAGGGTGATGACAATTCGTAAATCACAGGAGATAGAAAACGAGAAAGATGCAGAGGAAGAAGAACTAGAAGTTAAAAACAACAGATTTTGCATATGGCGAGTAATCTTATCAAGTAAAAACTGGTTGTGCACTTTCCACAAATTTCTATTCTACTCCATTTTTGTTTTGAAGCAATACCAAGATTTGATTTCGTATCAATTTCTCATGCGAAGAATCTTACTTCTTCATTGCATTACTTGTTGCAATATGTTCTCTTTCATGTTGAAATTAGACAAATCTAACACCTTCCTAAGTATAAAAGGACCTCCAAACCTAATTTCTAGTTTTGTAAACCTCAATTGGAGTTATTTCTAAAAAGCTTTTATGTTTCAAAATTAAAAAGTTGTTTTTAGGTATCTTAATCCACCTTAAATGGACTAAAAGACAACTTCATTTTACTTAAAAGAAAAGTCATTTAATGACCGCCAGTATTGGGTCTACAAGGTCCATGTCACACCCCAAACCTGGGCTTGTGACCAGCACTAAGGTTGGCACTTCAACCCTAGTAAGCCTCTGATCAAAAATCAAATGCAAACTGAAATAGATAAAATATTATAATATCTCGCATACATCACAACCCTGTCTGAGAAATAACAAATTGGTCAAAAACGCGACCCCTTGATACGATTTGAAAAATATAAAAGGATGAGTTGCGAAACCCAGTGAATGATAATACAGACTCTAGTCATACTGAGACATGTATCGTAAAATGTGCCAGAACCAAACAATAAGTATACAGTGAGCAACGTAGTCAAATTATCAGATAAACCATAAAAATATGCCTCATATTCTCAAAATACAGTTTAATTGATTAAGTCATGTGAGAGTATCTTCTCATATCAGAAATCACATCTCACGACAGAACGTATCATGTCGGAAGAATCATATATCACATATCACATCAGAATTGGTACCAGTATTAGAATCTCAACTCACGACAGAGCATGTCATGTCGAAGGAGTCACATATCACATAAGGATCCCATATCAGAACCAGAATCACAATCAGAATCAGAATCCAAAATTTAGAAAAACTCCTGACATAGATTTTAGAAAAACAATCAAGGCACGAATTTTAATTAATCATCTATTTTCAAATAACTCACTGTAATTTCAAAAATAAATGAATAATTGTCCCAAATATAACTTTTCAAAATTAGAAATCATATTACATTAATTATTTCATAATCAGGATAAAATAAACATGCATAGAATAAGTATTATCAGTCACAATCTAAACCAGAACCGGAAACCCAAAGCATCGAAAGTGAGCTCACAAATTGAAGCGTGTCTTATTGGGCGAATCTACAATCACAACATCACATAATCAAAACTAGAACCAAACTCCGCCCACTAACGTGTTTCAATACCCAAAACAGATCAGAACCCTATTTCGGAGCCTTAGCATGCATCCCAAGGTCCTTTGCCTCACTCCCGAATCTAAACTAACGAAACCTATAACCAAATCCCATACAAAAACATCAACCAAGGTGGTACCGGACTTAAAACCATTAACCATCCTTAAACCGTCTTTAAAACTATTGAACCGGTATAAAACCACTGAACTGGCCATGAACTAGCCTTGATCTCGTTGAACCGGCCTGATTTCGCTGACCGGTGATAAAATGAGCATAATTCCCTTTGATTTTCACTTATGGAATTTTCCCCATTTTTTTCTATATTTTTCTCCATTTTTCCATATTTTTCTCCATTTTTCCATATTTTTCTTTCATTTATCACTATTTATTTGGAAAATTAGAATCATTATTTCCGTGGTTTTTCACCAAAAATTCTCTCAAAAAACAAGTAAATATCATTTTCTAATTTTTTCCTAATTTTCTTGATTTTTCTCGAATTTTTCTCATTTTTCTCTTATTTTTCCTCAATTTTTCTAAAATTCTAAAATTTTCTTTGTTTTTTTTTGGAACAGTTGGATCTCGAATCCAAGTTGGCTAAACCTGACTTAGCCCAGCAATAACCCATGGTTGCAGGGCATGGGCCGTGGGCTGCATGCCCATGCGCTGGCCTAAAATGGCCCAGCCGAATTGGGCCAACCCAGCAAGCCTAGCCTGCTGGGTGAAACCAGGTCTGGATAGACCTGGATCGTAGAAAAAAACCCAATATTGGTAATTTGCAAATTAAAACTATTTTGGCTGGAATTTCTTCACAAAAATTTGCAGGGAAGCTCAGAAATGGTAGGCAACCACGATGGAATCTTCAATTTGGCTTAAAAGCAACTTAATTTAAAGGAATTAAGCTCAAAAGTTCAAAAATAGTGGACAAAAAAGCTAGATGAAAAATCAGAAAATTGACAAAGCTGAAGAGCTGATTTTCTCAAATTGATTGAGGGCTTTGCTTCATCTCGAGCCAACGATCCAATTTATAGGCTCAATTTGACGAAAAAGCTTAAAATCACCATCAAATTTGCTCTCAAGCAGTCGGCCATCTATTTGGGAATAAAATCCACTTTTTCCAACTTTTTTTGATTTAGTCCCTGAACTATTTGATTCCTTACGATTTAATCCCTGAGTTTTATTCTAGAATCTGATCTAGTCCTTGACATTTTAGTTTAATATCCAAAAGTTTAAATTTCTTCAATCAAGTCCTTAATATTTCAAAATTGACCCCAAACCTTTTTATTCTTTCAATTAAGCCCTCGGGCTATAAAAATTAGCTAAATTTTTTTTTTTATTAAATCAGGGATATTATAATCTTCCCCCTTAGAAAAATTTGTCCTCGAATTTTGACACAAGAAAGTAAATCATGCACTAAACAAGTGGAGATACTTTCTTCGCATGATTTCTTCAAACTCCCAAGTAGCTTCTTTGGTAGTCTGACTCTTCTATAGCACTTTCACTGATGTCACATTCTTGGAACGTAGCTTCTTTACTTGACAGTCTAGTATAGCAACTGGCTTTTCCTCAAATGTCAAGTCTGTGTCCAATTGAACGTCTTGCAATGTGATTAAGTGTGACGGATCAACCAGATATTTTCTCAACATCGAAACATGAAACACCAGGTATACCATTGATAGATCAGGTGGAAGGGCTAATCGATAGGCCATATTCCCCACATGCTCCAATATTTCGAAAGGACCGATATAGTGAGGACTTAGCTTACTTTTCTTTCCAAATCTAACCACACCCTTTATAGGTGAAACCTTTAGAAACACATGGTCTCCAACAGTAAATTCTAATTCACGACGCCAATAATCCACGTATGCTTTTTATCTATTTTGAGCAGCAAAAAGTCTATCTCTGATCATTCATACCTTATCCATTGCATCTTGTATCAAATCTGGTCCCACGAGCTTTGTCTCACCTGTCTCAAACCAATCAATCAGAGATCTATATCGTCTGTCGTACAGAACCTCAAATGGAGCCATCTGAATAATGGATTGATAACTGTTATTATAGGAGAATTTGGCAATAGTAGGTATTGACTCTAGCTACCTCCAAAATCCAAAACACAAGCTTGCACTATATCTTCCAGAATTTGTATGCTTCTTTCGGACTATCCATCGATCTGAGGATGAAATGTTGTGCTTAAATTTAGTCGTATTCCAAAAGCCTCTTAGAAGGCTCCCCAAAATTGGGACGTGAATTAGGAACCTCGATCTAAGATGGTAGACAAAGGTATTCCATGCAATTTCACAATCTCATCCAAGTATAGTTGAGCATATTAAAACACATTATAACTTGTCTTTACAGGAAGGAAATGTGCAGCTTTAGTTAATCGATCTACAATAACCCAGATAGAATCATAACCCCGTGTAGTACAAGGCAGACCAGTCACAAAATCCATAGCTATACCTTCCCACTTCCATTCTGGTATCTCAATCCGTTGATGTAATCCTGTGGATTTCTTGTGCTGAGTCTTCACCTGCTGACAGGTCAAACACCTAGATACAAACTTGGCCACATCTTTCTTCGTTCCTTTCCACCAATACAATTGCCTTAAATCTTGATATATCTTGGTAGAACCAGGGTGAATGCTGTACTTAGAATTATGTGCCTCTGTCAACAACGTTCTTCTTAAATCTTTAACGTCACACACACACAACCGACCTCCACATCGTAGGATCCCTTCTGAATCGATCTGAAACTCAGCATCCTTGCCTGCCAAGACTCCTTTTTTAATTTCACACAATTTAGGATCCTTCCCTTGGTCTTCCTTGATTCTCTTTATCAACGACGGCTAGATGTACAACTGTACTAATAGCCAACCAGTATCTTCAACCCTTAATTGTAAGCCCTCTCCTTCTAAACTATATAAGGCCGCTATCAAAGGCCGTCTTATAGGAGCAATATGAGCCAAACTTCTCATAGACTTTCGACTTAAAGCATCAACAACCACATTAGCCTTTCTTGGATGATACAAGATAGTACAATTATAATCCTTAAGAAATTCCATCCACCTTCGTTATCGAAGATTCAAATCCTTTTGATCGAAAATATACTTTAAACTTTTATGATCTGTATAAAACTTCATATGGTTCACCATAAAGATAATGCCTCCATATTTTCATAGCAAACACAACAGCTGCCAACTTGAGATCATGAGTAGGGTAATTTTGCTTGTGCTTCTTAAGTTGCCGAGATGCATAAGCTATCACTCACCCATGCTACATTAAGACGCAACCTAAGCTTATCCAAGAAGCATCACAAAAAACTGAGAATCTACTGGATCCAGAAGAGAAGGCGAAAACTAGGGTAGAAGTCAAACAATCCTTGAGTTTTTAAAAACTCTCTTCACAGGATTTGGACCAATGAAACTTGACATTCTTCTGAGTCAACTTAGTTAGAAGTGTAGCTAACTTAGAGAAATCCTTCACAAAGTGACGATAATAGCCTGCCAATCCCAAAAAGCTTCGAATCTCAGTAACAAAGGAAGGTCTCGGCCACTACTGAATGGCTTCAATCTTATGAGAATGGACTTTGATCCCGTCCTTAGATACCACATGCCCAAGGAAGGCCATATTATCATACTAAAACTCGCACTTCGAGAACTTGGTATATAACTGATAATTTTTTAGGGTTTGCAAAACTTCTTGTAAGTGCAACTCATGCTCTGCCTTACTTTTCGAATACACTAGAATATCTTCGATGAATACTATGATGAAACGATTCAAAAGGCCCTGAATACTCGATTCATTAAGTCCATAAAAAGCGGCAGGTGCATTTGTTAACCCAAAAGACATTACTAGAAACTCATAGTGTCCATACCGGGTTCGAAAAGTTGTCTTAGGAATATTTTCCTGTCTAATCTTGAGCTAGTGATAACTAGAATGAAGATCTATCTTTGAAAAGTAAGCAACTCTGTGCAACTGATCAAACAGGTCATCAATTCTCGGTAATGGATACTTATTACGAACTGTAATCTTGTTGAGCTGTCGATAATCGATACAAAGTCTCATTGACCCATCCTTCTTTTTTACAAATAAAACTGGAGCACCCCATGGAGAGGTACTGGGTCTAACAAAACCCTTGTCTGACAGATCCTAAAGTTGTTCTTTTAATTCCTTAAGTTCTACCGGTGCCATGTGGTAAGAAGGAATAGAGATAAGTTGAGTACCAGATATCAAGTCTATTACAAAATTCAATCTCCCTGTTAGGAAGAATGCTTGGTAATTCATCCAGAAACACATCTGAAAACTCATTGACTATCGACGTGTTTTTCAAGCATGGTTCCTTGATTCTTGTATCCTTGACCATAGCTAAGAACCCCTAGCAACCTTGATTGAGTAACTGCTAGGCTTTCAGGAAAGAAATAATAGGAGCAGAAGCCATAGTATAGTCACCATGGTATACAGATGGTGACTCTCCTGGTAGTTCAAAACTCACTATTTTAAGATAACAGTTCAAAGTGACCTAACACGAGGCTAACTAATGAATTCCTAGAATCACATTAAACTCTAACATTGGCAACAAGATTAGATTGGTCGTGAACTTCCTACCAACTACTGCCACTAGGCAAGACTTAAACACGTGTTACCCAGACCGATTCCCTTACCGGGGTAGTTACAAAGAAGGGATGTGCTAACAATTCCAACTACCGATTAATTCGGTTAGAAAATCCCATAGATACATAGGAATAAGTAGAACCCAGATCAAACAAAACATAGGTTTCAAGAGAGCATATAAAAATCGTACTTGCAACTACAGCATTAGACGCCTCAGCATCTTGTCGGGTTAAAGCATAAACTTGCGCTTGTCCTCTACCTCGACCTCTGCCTCTTGTTCTGCAGCCACAAAAACCAGAAGACTCTCCCCGGTTCTGTCTATGACCTTGCGTTGCATGCACTCTAGTCTGAACTTCCTCAATCGGAATCGAGTAGTCTCTCACTAAATGCCCTTGTTGTCCGCACTGAAAGTAAGTTGCTAGCGTCTGAATAGTCCCTTGGTGTTTTCTAACATCAGTGGGCAATCTCGAATCATATGTCCCTACTGGTCACATTTGAAACAAGCTCAACTCATACGATGACACTGTCTAAAATAAGCCCTACCATAATTAGGGCAAACAAGTTTTGACTAAGTGTGACTCCCGGATACCGCCATGCTAGTCGACGCTTGGCTGCTTGTAGAACCTTTATGAAATGAAGGCTTGTTGCCACGAAATGATGAACTCTTGTGACAATTGAATTGGCCATTGAAAGCTCCTTTAGTCCTTGCTTTCTTCCCTAAATCTCGATAGATGTGCTCAGGCATTTTCAAAGTTTTCCAAAGAGCGTGCTGCCTCTACTACCTATATGAGGGCACAAGACATACTTCAAGGACGGTAACAACCCTCTCATGAACCTCGTACCTTTAGTGATATCATTACTGATGAATTGAGGAGCATAGCGAGAGAGACAAGTGAATTGATCTTCATATTCTGATACTATCATGCCAAGCTTCTGTACCAACCCTTCAAACTCAGCTTCTAATTTCACTCGTCTGCTGTTGGGTAGAAATTGTGCCAAGAACGCTATCTTGAAATCTTCCCAAGTTATGGGGTCAGCATCTGTTGATCTCAAAGTCAACATATCATTGTACCATGATTGTGCCACTCCTAAAGTTAAAAAGTAGCCAATTCCACTTTCCTAATGTTAGAGCATTTTAGAACCTGAAATATCGTCACCAAGGTGTCCAGAAACGCATATGAGTCTTCATTTGTAATAGAACCTGAGAATGTAAGTGGTTCCAACTTTAGAAAATCCTGGAAGTATCCATCAAACCCTGATTGATATTGTCCTGGTCCAGTTGTTGTTGGAACTGTCACAGGGCTTGGCTGATTATTGACCGGGGTCTGCTACCTATTAGATGTCGCCATGTCTCCCATGAATTCAGTCATGACTTGACGAAGTACACCGATCAAAATGTCTGTCAAGTCATTTGGATTTACTGCCACAGTTGTAGTACTTTCGCCAGAGTTGGCCTATTAGTAGGCCTAGCTGTCCTCCCTCTTCCCCTAGAACAACCTCTCTCTCTCGATTTGGGATGAACGGGAGGAGCAGGTTCACCCATCAGACTCTCTGGCACATCAGGGATAACATCTTCCTGAGGGAAAGTATGAATCTCATGTAGAGAATCCATCTATCACACAAACGTCTAAGATTAGATCAACACAAGAATGACTAGATGCCTGAGAGAATAAGTACAGAACATTGTCAACACCCTAATAGGTCTTTCACAGTCCTTTCATTATGAAAGTGGGGCCCTCACCATCATAATAAAAGCACTGTAAAAGAACCTACCTCCATTTATTCTTAGATTAAACCTATAACTTTGATACCAACTTTGTCATACCCCAAATCTGGGCTTGTGACAGGCACTAAGGCTGACACTCCAACCCTAGTAAACCTCTGATTGAAAATCAAATGCAAACTTAAATAGATCAAATATCATAATATTTCACATACATCACAACCCTATCTGATAAATAATTAGAGCAATTCTAAAATACGAACACAACACAAGTAAGAATATCAAGCCGTACATCAACTTCTACTTGGCAAGAATGGACAACTTGCTCAGAAAGGCGACCCCTCAATACGATCTAGAAAATATAAAAGGATGAGTTGCAAAATTCAGTGAATGATAATACAGACTTTAGTCATGTTGAGACATGTATTGTAAAATGTGCCAAAACCAAACAATAAGTATACAGTGAGCAACGTACTCAAGTTATCAGATAAACTATAAAAATATGCCTCATATTCGTAAAACACAATTTAATTGATTAATCCATGTGGGAGTATTCTCTTATATCAGAAATCACATCTCACGACAGATCGTATCATGTCGAAGGAATCACATATCACATATCACATCAGAATTGGTACCATAATTAGAATCTTAACTCACGACAGAGCGTGTCATGTTAGAAGAGTCACATATCACATATCACATAGGGATCCATATTAGAACCAGAATCACAATCAGAATCAGAATCCAGAATTTAAAATAAGTCCTGACATAGATTTCAGAAAAACAATAAAGGCACGAATTTTAATTAATCATCTATTTTCAAATAACTCATTGTAATTTAAAAAATAAATGAATACTTGTCCCAAATATAACTTTTCAAAATCAGAAATCATATCATATTAATTATTTCATAACCAGGATAAAATAAACATGAATAGAATAAGTATTATCACTCACAGTCCAAACTAGAACCGGAAACCCAAAGCACCAAAAATGAGCTCACGGATTGAAGCGTGTCTCATCGGGCGAATCAACAATCACAACATCACATAATCAAATCCAGAACCGAACTCTACCCACTAATGGGTTTCAATACCCAAAACATATCAGAACCTTGTTCAGAGCCTTAGCATGCATCCCGAGGTCTTTGGCCTCACTCCCGAATCTAAACTAACAAAACCTATAACCAAATCCCGTACAAAAACATCAACCAAGGTGGTACCAGACTTAAAACCATTTACCACTCTTAAACTGTCTTTAAAACCATTGAACTAGTATAAAATCACTGAACCGACTATGAACCGGCCTTGATCTCGTTGAACTGGCCTAATTTCGCTGGCCGGTGATGAACCGGGCATAATTCCCTATGATTTTCACTTCTTAAATTTTCTCCATTTTTCCATATTTTTCTTTTATTTATCACTATTTATTTGGAAAATTAAAATCATTATTTCCATGGTTTTTCACCAAAAATTATCTCAAAAATAAGTAAATATCATTTTCTAATTTTTTCCAAAATTTCTTAATTTTTCCCAAATGTTTCTCATTTTTCTCTTATTTTTCCTTAATTTTTCTAAAATTTTTGAAATTTTTTTTTCAGAACAGCCGGATCTCAGATCTAGGTCAGCTAAACCCAACCCGGCCCAGCATTGACCAGCGGCTGGAGCCTGCGGGCTGTGGGCTGCATGCCCACGCGCTGGGCTTAAAATGGCCCAGTCGAACTGGGCTAACCCAGGGTCTGGACAGACTCGGATGCATCCAGGTCTGTTCTTCCAGACCTGGATTGCAGAAAAAACCCAGTATTGGTAATTTGCAAATTAAAACTATTTTACCTAGAATTTCTCCATGAAAATTTGCAGGGATGCTTAGAAATGGTAGGCAATCACGATGGAATCTTCAATTTGGCTTTAAAGTAGCTTAATTTGAAGGGATTAAACTCAAAAGCTCAAAAATGGCGGACAGAAAAGCTGGATGGAAAATCGAAAAATTGACAAAGCTAAAGAGCTGATTTTCTCAAATTGATTGAGGGCTTTGCTTCGTTTCGAGCCAATGATCCAATTTATAGGCTCAATTCAATGAAAAAACTTAGAATCACCACTGAATTTGCTCTCAAATGGTCGGCCATCTGTTTGGGAATAAAATCCACTTTTTTCAACTTTTTCTGATTTAGTCCCTGAACTATTTGATTCCTTACGATCTAGTCCATGAGTTTTATTCCAAAATCTGATCTAGTCCTTGACATTTTCAATTTAATACCTGAAAGTTTTGAATTCTTCAATCAAGTCCTTAATATTTCAAAATTGATTCCAAACCTTTTTATTTTTTCAATTAAGCCCTCGGGCTATAAAAATTAGCTAAAATTTTTTGATTAAATCAGGGATATTATAGTCCATAACTACTCCTCTTGCTACAAGATGCTTACCTAGTCAATACTTAGATCCGGCTCTACTTTTGTTACCAATCAAGTTAGTCATAAAAACCACATCAATGATTTTTTGTAATGACCATTTCGATCGAGGTCCCTGATTAGTGACCGCCAATCTAGTCACTTATCTTTTAGAGAGGGTCACTATTTTTTAATTTTAATTTTTTTTTTTTGGTAATGGATAAAAATTGCAATCACTAATTAGTAATTGACATTATGGATCACCAATTTGTGACTGCAAACTAGGTAGTCACAATTTAGTGACTACAACCGAATCAATCACTAATTTTTGACCATTGTGATGGTCACAAAATTGGTCATATACACTAAAAATCATCAGTAAATGTACATACAGTCAGTAATTAGTAACCCCATTATGTGGATCATTAGGAGGTCACAAATTAGTGACCATATTAAATTAGTTACTCTTGTTTGTATTTATGGGTCACTAATTTGTAACTTATGTATAACCATTTTTAGGAGGTCACTAATCACAATTCTTGTAACTCATAAATTCACAATTTCCATAATTCATCACAAAAGAAACTAATTCCTGTAATATACACTATTCATTTTAATTCTCTTTTGCCACAACCAAGATATGAAAAGTAATTAAAAATCATAATACATGTAATTTTTTATGCCAAAATAATACAAACACATTTTGTATAAAATGAAAACGTAATATATAAACATAACATGGTCCAAAATACAACCTTACTTGTGACTATCCTCTCCAATCTTATTATCTTGGCTTGATGATGCACCTTAGATTGTATTAAAATTTTCCATTATTACAGTCACTGTAGCTATCAAAACCCCCTCTAAAACCTTTATTGCCCCCTCTTTGACTTCCAAAGTGTCCTCTCTAGCCTTTATTACCTCCTCTCTAACCTTTGCATATTTGGCTAATTTCTTTGCCTCCTCTAGCAAAGATGCCTCTAGGCTTGTTCATGGGTCTGGCCTGGACCAAACCGAACCATCTATTTTTGGTCCAGTCTAGTTCTGAATCATAAGGTTTCACAATTTGGTTAAGGCTCTTTTTTTTTTTTCTTAACCTAAACCAAAATTGAAATTGAAAACCATCCAAGGACCAATGAACCGAATCTAGACAAAACTCTATTAATTAAATTGGATTTGAACCATGAACTAGAATCGCGAATGAACCATTAAAATTGAACCGTGAATCGGAACAGTGAGTAAACCAGAGAAGTGAACCATGAACCAAATTGTGAATGAACTATGAAAAATTGTTTTTTTTTTTTTTTTTTTTTTAGATATAGAAAAAGGATTTTTACTTATTTTTTGGATATGAATTTATACAACCTATTTTTTAAATATAAAAGAAAAACTTATTTTTAAATATAAATTTATTTTAGACACATTAATTAACAAAAATTATGAAATTCATATTTGGAGATAGTGAAAATTTATCAAAAACTTACAAAATTCATATTTGGAAAATGAAGAAACAACAACTGAAATTGAAGACCACGAAGATTAAGATAAAAGATAAAGAGGTACACTAATTAAAGTAAAAGAATTATGTGAATTTTGATTCCTCTAAATTCTAAGAAAGTGCTTGAGCAACTTAATTGATACGCAATTAAGTTCAAATCCTTTATTATTTATTATTATTATTATTATTATTATTATTATTATTATTATTGTTATTTGTGTTTAACATTTAAAAGATATTTATAATATTCGAAAAATATTTAATAACCAAAAAATATTTCTAAGTTAATATCTAAATTTTTTCGGTAAAATCGAACCAAATCGCAAATGAACGAAGAACAAACGAGAAACAAAATGAAACCATATCCATGAACTGGCCTGGCCCAAAACCGTGGGCCTAAATCAGAACCGAAATTGAAAACATGAGAAACCGGAATCATAACTAGACTGAGACCATAAAGGACTAGAACTAGTATCGGACTGGCCTTTAAGATTGCAATCTCAATTCATATTTTTTCAGGACCGGAACTAGCAATCCAATTCCGATCCAGGCCAGTTCATGAACCATGAACTGGCCAAGATGCCTTCCTTAATGCAACTACTTGTCTCTTCTCAATAAGTGTTATAACAATTGCCTCTTGCAATTACTTAAACTAATATATTCAATAAGAGATGTTGCAGAGATGGAATCAGATAAAGTGTCAGTTGCAGCAATCTCCCTACAATGACAAAGGTTCCCAAACCCATAGACTCTATTCTTACAAGGGCCACCACTAATTTTTAAACCATTTTCGTGCATTGAAAGAATTCTTTGGAATAAGATTGCTCTCTATTAATTATTGTATGACTGTCATATTTTTTCTTAAAATGAATTAAGGAAAAACATACAAGTAAAATAAAAATAAAACAAATAAAATGATAGGTGAGGGATAGAGAAATGGAAATAAACCAAATACATGAAAATTCTTTTGGACTCCTATGACATGTATTCAATACTTTGAATCCTTTTCAATACAATTAAATAAAGCCAATGCCACCACATATATATCTCCACACCTCATCTCATCTTATGTCCTTTCTTTTTTTTTTTTAAAGAAAAAAACATTGTCTCTCTACTTTTCTTTTTGTTTTCACGTTCCCCTTTTTTCTTTCTTTTTTCTTAACATAACAAAAACAAGAAAATAAGAATTATGAATCCTTCATTTAACCCTTTAATATTTAAATATATTCATCTTTAATTAATTCTAAAAAATTCATTTTATATACTTGAGTTTAAATGCAATTTAAAAAAAATATGATTGAGTATAATTTTTCTACTTTTTTTAACAAAAGAATTAAAGATCATAATCTAATTCAGAGGGGTATTCGAACTCCCCATGCATCTAAGGTGAACTGCCACGAATTCTTTATCAATAAGCCCAACCCTTCAGCTATTCTAGAATCAATGATACTCGTACTTATTTTGTAGAGAGAATAGTACTTCTAGGGTGATTCATTCGATATATATACAGCAAACAATTCTGAAGCCTTGCACTAAACACTAGACAAAGTTCAATTATAGTCCTATGCATTGCATTGCGATGTAATCACAAACAGTAAGGCACATAAAAGGCTGTCAAATCATGTATCTGGTGGAAAAGATGCGGACAATACCATGTGGACTTGCATGAGAACACTTTTATCTCTCATCTCATGATTTCAGGATTTCATGACTTTTGAATACATGCATCACAAATGCTAATTACCTTGAATAGATCATTAAGCAAACCTAATTATAACATTACAATTGATTAATGTAGCACTAGAAAATTTCAAATATAAACAATAACAGTTATAATCTTAAGAACCTCGTGTCCTCGACCCTACCGAATGTGAAATATACTTTTCAATTGTGTTATCTTATATTTGCCCTCAGATTTTTTGCACAAATACAACGTCTGGCAGCCTAGCAAGTCTAAACATTTTTAAACTGGTGGAATTTGTCTGGACAGGAGCTATCCAGTTGGTGTCATTTACATGAACCTTGTTTCCTCTCCTAGTATTGCATACATGAGTTGAACAGATTTATAACGCTTTTAAATTATTTATATGGTGATCTTAACTTAATTGTCAATGTCAATAATAAAAAGAGTTTGCTTTCTCAATGATCAACCATGCAATGCTCAAATGTTTTGTACACAACCAGCCTGCACTAAATACATTCTGTTTTGGTTAACAGATGATGAATGACACGCAGATTTTGATATTGGCCAGGTTTATCATGGTGCCATATTAGTTTTACCTTGTATTAATATTAATTATTTCAGGGATATGATGTTTAACACCAAGGTAAGAGAGGGACGCTTAATACATATCTTTAAGCCGTACATCTGAGAGTAGTACCATGGATATACTGCAAATCAATTATTTTATTTACCTTGCCTTGCATTAAAACATGGATCAAATCTTGTTTTTAGATTAACCAACAAGAATATCCGGTCTCTTGGCAAAATTTTTTAAGGACTGCAAAATTATATTTCTCTGAGAGCTTCTTAGGCACTGAAGATGTTATATTCACTTTATAAGACAATGATATACACCCTATTCAAGATTCCAACATCCAGGATTGCAGGTGCTTGAGAACGTGTAAAATAAGAAAACAAACCACACAGGCTAGTGGTCCATAACACAGAAGTAAATATAAAATGACATGGCTAAGTAGAAGTAACCAAAAGTGCGGAACATGGTTTTGGAAGTTATATTAGAAATTGGTTTTACTTATGTGGTAAGCAATTTTAAAGAGAATAGCTTTGCGATGAAGCATAAGTGAAAGCAAATGGATTATTTCCAAATGTAATTCCTAATCAATTTTCAGCAACGCTTTTGCAGAAGGTCTTTAAAGTGCATAAAGGTTGTGCAAGTGGGAGCAGTTGAGAGAATATTCTTGAATATAGCGCAACATAGTTTTACCCGAGTATCAAACTTGCAGAAGATAAACCATCATCTCCCGCTGTGGAGGAGAACATAAAAAGTAGAGGTAATTTCCTTGAAATCAACTTAATATACAAATTAAATCATGCCCATTTCCTTAAAAGGTGGTGCTCGGAACAGAAATGGTTTTTAGACAAAAGCAGCAGTTGACTAAAAAGTTGCCTCCCTTTCCATGAAGGCAGAAATAAGCATATAAAATTCTTTGGTTATATCGCAAGATAATATGCATTTAAAAGCATGATTTTCAATCTATATATATATATATATATATATATAAAGGTAAATCAAATAACTGTTACTGCTAGAAAATGATGAAAGGATATGAGAAAAAAGATAAGAAATCACATGGGAGATATACACACTTAAATGCAGAAAAGCGAAGTGGTTAAATCCCCCAGAATTCAGGCATTCTGTTTCTCTTTAAGGTGTACCTCAATATATTTGATATATTGGTGCAATTAACAGATTTTTTCTTTAGCACGTTGAGGCTCTATTTGGTAAACTAGCTTTCTGTAATTAGTACACACTTGGCGTCACGTTTTGCTCGCTAAAGAAATAGAATGAGGAGAACGAGAACAAAGAGAAATAGATATACTCGAGAAAGAGAACAATTAAAGCATATATTCTAGGGAAAAAAAGTAGTGGAATAAGAGAAATCAAGAATTAGATAATAGATGTGAGGAGAAATAGAGAACCAAAGGATGAAGAAACAAATAGAAAAACGGAAAGCGAGTTTATCTGAATTTAATTCAGCTTCTAGAGGCTAATTTATTTGCACATCAATAAAAGATCATGCCTAAATCTGAACTCTGTCCAGCAAAGTAATTATTTTAAATTACTACCATGTAATCAGTAAACAAGAATTACTCCTTATATAAACAGAATTCTCCAGACTTCTATTAGTCATTCATGCTGGTCTTAATTGAAGTTGCTCACTTTCATTGATCTGATTTAACAACATCAAACTTCTGACAGACACCCATCCAAAATCTAATGCTCGATATGTCACATAATCTCCTATTAAATGTATAAAATCAGAGGTTGATAGTAAGTAGTGACATATATTTATAGCCAACAGCATTTCTTTATATGTTCTCATACTTCTAAAGCCAACTAGCATTTTGTTATTCACTAAAGTGCTAGATGAAGTTCATAGGTTCGGTCCATCATTTACCTAGTGGAAGCTCTGTTTGAGGGGTTAGACGTGTGCTACAATAGGTCTAAACTTTTCCAAAATTGTCCTGTCAAATGGCTTCCTGCTCTAGGATTTCCCTTACGTTAAAGCTGGTGAAAGATATGAAAGACAACTTACTCAAACCCTCTTGGATTTGTTGTCGGCATAATCACCTGTTCCACACCTCTAAGGTTCCCCATGAAGATCTCAAATAGTGTAGCCTTCCTCAAAGCAATAACGTATGAGATAATAGTGTATAGTGTCACGATCATGAATTTCAAATTGTAACACTTTAAATAAGGACATTTTATACAACCATGGTGTCTATAATTTCTGGATGAGAATATACAAAATCCAGAAATTCCATTACCCCTCTACCAGACTCATCAGTTAGAAATCTACTTTTATCCAATCGCGGGTACATCCATTCTCGATTGTTAGACATTTTCCGCAAGAACTTATATTGAGATAAGAACCAGTGACAGGATTATTTAATGAAATAATAATCTTAAATATTTGCTCACAAATTAAGCTGAAAGAGTTGAAATAAGATCCGTATGATTTTGAGAAAGAAGTTGTAGAGGGCAAAGTTCAGAAAGAAGAATTAGAATGCTATTTGCTCACAAAACAAATAGCATAATATCAAAACCCGGATTTAGAAGATAAACTTATCGATAAAGGTAGATCTCTCAGTTTCTCTCCCTCAATCATCCTTGTATTTGGATGAAAGAAATTCTCATCCATATTTCTAATTTGATAGTTGCTGATAGCATTGAATAAATTGCCTCAGCTTTTCCATTTAAAAGCAAAAATAGAAAACCAAGGAAGTTCTAAGGAACATAATACCCAAGGTAACTAACAACACTAGTTCACATATTCCCCGTCTATTTGGACAAAATCTCTGTCAATTCTCAGCTAGAGATCTTGTCTTTACAAACTAATGAATACATAAAAGGGAGGGGTAAGTTCCAAAGAAGGGTTGAATCTTTCTTTTTCATTCATTAATTATTTTAGTCTTTTACTAATCTACTTGGAGGAATAATTAGGCTCTTCTTATGTAATATTTCATGTTCCATAGGTTTGCCAAACCTTTCTAATTAGCTTTTCATGCTCCACAGCCATACTCAAACCTTTCTATGCATATATACCTTCAGAACGGTTTTGCCAAACCTTTCTTGCCTTTTATGTTCCATAGCCATTGGTCTCTGATTCAGAGAAGAGTGACATTTCCATGGCCTCTGCTTTGCCTGCTCAGATTTCAGTGTTTGAATCTAATATTTTTCTTCTATAGTTTCATCTTAACTGGTAATATTCAACTGGAGCTATGAACATCCTGACCTGGGTAATACGCATCTATGTTGCAAGTTGAATGATAAGTCATATCCTTATGATGAAAGTTTTATTAGTGTCCAAAGTTTATTATAAGTTTGTAATCCCACCTAGAAGTCTTTTGCAAGGGTGGTTTACAATTACACTTAATTATCTTAATGGAATAACCAGATACTCATCCATCATCATATTGATGCATAAATAATCAGTATGTAGTGGAGCTATTAATACATCCCAAATTGACTTATTAGTAAACAAAGCATCCGAAGTTCATCAAATGAGTTTTAATGCTGGAAAATGTAAGACAACATGCAAGCTCAAAATACAAACTGAAGAAGAATAAAGAGGGGTTTCAACAATTACTGCAACCAATTTCAAAAAATTTGAACAATTTCAGAAAGGAAAATGAATCGGAAGGCCGAAACAGTCGGGCTACTTCCAGTCGCTACACACGCATATAGATAGGAAGGATAAAATAAAAATTTCAGTTATTATCCTCAATTAGCCGAAGAAGTGTTGAACAGATGGCAAACCCGACCAAAAAACGCCGCCTCTTGCCGCTGACGAGCCACCCGAACAGCCACTGCTGCAACTTGGCGTAAGTTTTGGATGCGCGAAGAAGCGGAAGAAGAAGAGAGAAACAAGCCGAGCGAGGGAGGAAGAAGAAGAGAGAGGAAGGAGAGGGAGGTCGAGCGAGCAAGCGAGGAGAGAAACCTGTGAGGAAACGGACGATTAGCTGAAATAGGAGAGAAATCTAAATTTCTAGGGAAAATTTTGGCGCAAGTGTTCCTTGGGAAAAACTTCTAATTTGTAAATTTTTTGACAAAATTTTTTTTAAGCGCTTAGAAAAAATTTCAAAATTAGATTCTTAAATTGTAAATTAAAATTTTAAAAAATATGATACATTAAGATTTTTTTAAAGTTCATAATCTCTTAAATTATAAAGAGGGGAAATGTTTTTTAGAAGTTAATTCATGCACTGCAGGAATGCTAAATATTTAAAAACTTTTAAAATTAAAAAATTAAAATTAAAATTCTGACCCCCCAACAAAAGCTTATATAGTAAATGATATTATTTCAAACAAACTCTGTGTAATATCCCATAAAAAATAGAAAAAGAAAATGAGTATTTTCAAAGTTCATATTGAATCAAACCTTTCAATGTTACCATGAGAACATGCTACTTGACTTCCACAGTGTTTGATTAATGGCCCATATTATGCAGATAGAGAATGAAAGTTTGGTAGCCTTTTTCGATTACCTTTTTATGTATACCAATTTTTTCATAAAAAATAAAGAAATTAAATTATAATTTCTAAAGTTCTATGTTAACAAATCACAAATATAATTTAAAACATATTCCAATACTAAATTGACATGGCATCTAAGGTTATCAATTGATTGATTTTAATCTGAATCGAATCTGAATTCAATCTAATTTTTGAGATTTGGGTTGAATTTGGATCTGAATTCAATTTAAATTTTCATATTCAAATCTGATTAAAATATTTGATACATCAATTCTGATTATAAATATCTTATAATACAAAATAAGTGGATCAAATATGGAATTAAATAATGCGATCCGATAAATATTTGAATCCAAATTTTGATAATATGTTTTCTTAAATTAATAATCATATTATAATATTAAAAATTTAAACTTGTAAGGACTAAGTTGAAAAATTATAAAATTATAAAATTAATATAATTCATGTAATATAGCTAAGAGACTTAAATATAAATGTGTATTATTTTATTATCAAATCGGATTTTTTTATTAAATTTATTATTATTTATCGGATTTGAATATGGTTAAATAAATAGAAGTGTCTTATAGGATTTTAGATCAAATTTGAATACATGAATGTGTAATTAATTTCGAATTCAGATTCAGATTTGTCTGATATAATCTAAATTTAACTTGTCGATAGCATTAATAACATCCAAGCCACATATTTTTTAATTTTTTTTCTTCTTCTATTGCTTTTGCATGCATTAGTCTTAAATTTTATTCTTAAAATTAAAAATTAAACAAAGTTAAAATGTTATGCTAACAAACAATAAATAAATAAATAAAAGCCAAGAGTTGTCATATGAAAAGGGTAGATAAGAACATCCCAATCAAATAAAGAAAAATTACCAAGTTAATCTGCATAGGAAAAGTAATTGCCTAGATGGTCAGAGTATAGAACAATGATCTAGAAGATTTAAAAAAGAAAATATTTAGAAGATTTGAAAAGAAAATATTTACCTTGAAAGACATTTAACTTCCCAAAATACCCTTACCCATACTCCTGTGAATCTCCACACCCTTGTCGCGCTTGCAACCCTTCCCTTGCTACGCCTGCAACCCCCCTTCCTCCCTCAAAGCCACCTACAAGCCTGCCACCCCTTTCCCCCCCCCCCCCCCCCGGCGCAAACACTAGATGTCCCTCCCTACAAATCCTCTCAAACCCAGGAACCCTACCCCTCTCTTGTAACACAAATCCCCCCAATCAAATCCCCCCCAACAACCCAAATCTCCCCTCCCCACTATAACCCAGGTCTTGTTATTGGACTATTTAGTATGTGTTCAATATAAACTAGTATAATTTCAAGTAATAAGCCAAGTTACAAGTATTTTTTTACTTAATTACGAATATCATCTTGTAAAATTACAAGTACAATTCTATATAATTACAAGTATCATTCTATAAATAATAATGTGTCATTAATTTGTTTAAGAGAATTTTTTTTAAATTATACATCTCATTAATCTGCTTATAATTGTGATTTCCTCTCTCTTTTCATATTTGAACACATTTATTACTTTCCAACCAAATGAAAGCGCATGGTAGCAGTAAAAAGTAATTCTTCAACATTGTTAACCATCTTACTTCTCCTTCAATGCTACAATAGACCATGGGATGATGTCTTGCCAAGATAAAGAATTTCAAGTAAGAGAACCAAACATATAATGTTTACAAGATAGTGCTTATAATTATACATAATTGTACTTATAATTTTTATAGAATGGTGCTCATAATAACTAAGTAAGAATATGCTTATAACTCACCTTATTACTTGAAATTGTCCTAATAATGATGATAATATATTTGACACATAATACACAACTATTCATATTGAGACATCAATTCAACAAAACATGGTAGCAAATATATATACATATATAGAATGGTACTCGTAATTAAGCGGGAAATATTTCTAACTCAGCTTGTTACTTGAAATGATGCTAGTTTATATAGAATACACAGTAAATAGTCTAACTACAAGATTTGGCTTGCAATAGGCCAACTAGAGAGGGGAGATCTGGGTTGCGTGCATAAGGGGATTCAACCGGGAAGGACCTATCTTGCAGGGGAGGGGTGGGGCTCACGAGTAGGAGGGGGTTTTCCAAGGGAGGGATGCCTAGGGTGTGCAAGTGGGGGAGGGGCATCAAGGGTTAGTAGTAAGGGGTGGGTTGCAGGTTTGCAGATGCCCAAAGGGAGGGAGAGGGGTTGCAAGTGCAACAAATATGAGAAGGATGAGATGGAGTGGAGATATTTCAAAAAGTTAAATGCCTTTCAGGATAAATATTTTATCTTTTAAGTCTTTTAAATCATTATTTTATACTCTAACTTGCCCAAGCTGATCGCTTGGTAGTTTTCCCTTCAAAGAATACCAAAGCTGAAAGGCAGTGATTGGAAGGTTCTTATTTTCTTCTTTTCTTTTGCTTTCCAAGTCTTTCTCAGGCTAATCACACTCAATCTTATTGCAAAACTTGTATTTTCAAGTTGGTTAACTTGTTTTTTAGGTTTGTCTTGTGACGACTCATGTCTCTTGACCATGAGTGCAAACGTTTAAATTCTTTTTATTTCACTTGTTAATTTTTATTTAGGTGCGGATTAATTACAAACAAAAACCATTTTTATTTTCAATTATTATTTTTTTTATATTATTTAATTAAATACAAAAAATGGATCCAACAAATGAGTGCAAAAGAGAAAGTTTACTGAGAACCTATTTCACTGTTTTTTTTTTTTTTTTGAAATTTTGCTTACTTTTTTTATCAACATTTAAATGGTATAAGTTACAAGGGGGACTAACAGTTAAAAATATTTATTTTGCATTTTTTTATATTTGTACATAATATTTTTGAAATAATCCAACTAAAATATTTTTATATTGCCCCTTCAAAAAATATGATGATGGGTTAAGTCCTATAATTCATTTTTGTATAATTTATTTTCACCCATATTTCATTAAAATATTTAATTCAAGAGTACAAAAAAGGGATCACTAATTTGTAAGTGCACAAAATAGTGACCCTTTTATTACCACCAAAGCTGTAGTGACTAATTAATAATTCTTTTGTAATGCCAAATATTCGGTCGCTAATTAGTGACTGCAACTAGAGTTCAGTAAATAAATTAGTGACTCGTTTATCATAACTTAAAATTAGTGACCCTTTTTATAACTGCTAAAAGTTAGGTTACTAATTAATGACCTTTTATAATCATTTGTAATTAGATTACTAAACTGAAAAGCCCAATGGCCAAATAAGTGATCCCTTTTTGTAATCACTAAAATTAGGATCACTAATTAGTGATAGTGACCCTTTCTATAACCACCCATATGGGATCAATAATTAGTGATAGTATCACTAATTAGTGACCTTTTAGTAATTAAAATAATAACAATCACTAAATTATGACTGAAATTGTGGGGTCACAAAATTGGTTATAAAAAGATTATAATTTTTGATTAATATATTCTTGAAAAATACAATCGGCTACTAATAGGTAATTAAGCAATCACTAATTAGTGACCATTGATGAAGGTAATTAATATCCCTTTTCGGGAGTACTTTTTTAAAAGTTTTAGGCTTTATTTTCGTCTGGCATTTTAACTTCTAGTTTCAATTATCCTTTCTATCTTTTGAAGCAAAGTGGTTAGTCAAAATTTAAGTAACTATCATTGTTCAACCTACAACAGGCAAGATTAACTCTTTCATGTGTTTAACACTCAACAGCCAAAAATAAGTCTATCATGCATCAACACGCCATAGGTAATTTTTGCTCTCTCGTTTGAATTAACTTTATGAATTTGCCCCTAACTTCTTTGGTTTGTTCCCTTTTGTCTGAATTTACTTTAGTTTATTTATAAAATAAAGCAATTTATATTTACAATTTTTGAAAGTGAAATTATTTAATTTAATCCAACTAAAATTTTCAATGTAACACTCAACCTTACATATATGCTTGATTTACTTGGTTCTAGGCTCTTAAGTGAAGGAATTGGGAAATTAGGTCATTTTGGCGAGAGAAGTGAAGGTGAGGGACTAAAGTTAAAAAAATAGGGGGGTTAAAGAACCCCAGCCACACGAACACCCC
>CAJVSB020000730.1:0-26024 GCA_911865555.2 Thlaspi arvense
TTTTATTCATTATTTATTTATTTTTTTTATTTTTATTTTTATTTATTTATATTATTATTATTATTATTTAAGTGATTGCTAACTCTTCTTACTCACAAATATTGAGGAGCTTTTTAAATTAAATTTAAACCGTTAATAATCTCACTAATTACGCTAATGTAAAATAAAATATAAAATATATTATGAGGGTTTTGGGTTATGATGTTACATGCTCTCTGCTCTTGCATATATTTTGATTCATTATCTCAGTCAAACGACGATGTCTGTCAACAGTGATTTCTTTTTTTAGAGACATTTGTTTGTATTCTAACAATGTTTTATATTTGTAATAAGATATTTGAATATCATTTTTACAAATATTTACACATGTGCTATTTAATTTTATGTAAGTTCATATCTTAAATAAATTATAATAAAATATATATTTCAAAAATATCTAAATTCGTCATAGAATTTTGACTTAATTTACTTTGTATTAATTACATTTTTAATAATTGACAATAATACAAATTAATTAATAAAAAAAAATTATTAATAATTATTAATTTTACTTTTGTACATATGTTAAATAAATTAAAATATAATATATATTATAAAAAATATACATTAATTTTACTATAAAATTTGAATTAATTTAATTAGTATTAATTGAATAATTAATACTTGTTAATAATTAATAATTGATAATAAATAATTGATTAATAAATAATAATAAAGCAGAGCAATCAGTTTCTAACCCAACCATTGTCAGAAATTGTGTTGCTAAAAATAAATATTATAAATTTCCATAGATATATTTTAATATTAAAAAAATAATACCGTCGGTATTTTACGTAGGTTTTTTAAAATTTAAATATTAAATTAATTTCTTATTTTAAATTTTTAGTAAAAAAATACGACATTCTAACACAGAATTTGTGCTGGGAAATTTCTAATGTAGGGTATTATACCAGAAATTTCCAACGCAAGAGAAGGGTCGAAAATTTCTAACGCAAGTGAAGGGTCAAAAATTTTCTTATGCAAACGTGCATCGGAAGTAACATTAAAAAATAAAAATATTTAACAAAAAAATTGTTTACTACTGACACAATTTGCGTTTGTAACTAAAATCTTGTGTTAGAAACTTGTGAGTTTTTTCATTGAAAATTTTATTTTGCATCCAAATTGCATAATCATGTCGTTTTCGGATATTTTTTTCTAACGCATTTTGGGTTGAAAATTATCGACACAACAAAATTTGCATCAGTAATTTTTTTTCCGACGCAACTTATTGCGTCAGTTTCACTGTTCTCGACGCAATATTTAATCTTACCAACACATTTTTTGCGTCGAAAATCATCCTTTTCTAGGAGTGTTGTTCAAAGGAGTAATTTATAATTCTTATCAAATGGACCCTACTCAAATATAATCACATGTACCAAAGTTTGCAAGTGTGTGTGTGTGTGTTATTGTGATATATATATATATATATATATAACTTGATGCTAATCAATATCAAAATTTAGAAATTTATGTCAAGAATTACCAAACTCCCCATAATCTTTCTTACTAATTCCATTGTTCATCTTTTGTAATTTTTCTATACAAATGAAGTTTAATTGGATGTAATTGAAGATTACATGTTAGCACAACAATTTACCAAACATCCGTTTATTAATATTTTATTTTTTAGCAGAATTTCCAAAACATTTATAACTTCTATACTCTCTAAAATTTAGCATTCCTATAAAAATAGCAACTCCTACAAACAGTTTAGAAATTTGCAAATAAAAAATTACCAGACCCTGGATAATCTTTTCTCACCAATTCCTTTGTTCTTTTTTCTAATTTTCTTGTACGATTGAAGTAAAATTGAATGCAATTTTGGAGTATATGCTGGGCCTTCTACATTTGTTACCAATAATGTCATACTAATACTACCATTGCTGCCCCTGCCCCAACTACTAGGGCTATATAAACTTGGTGGTGCCGTATTCAAGGGAAAATAAGAGGTTAATATTAAAGAGGTACAAAAATAGGAGCAGGTGGGACCCACTGCTGGTTTGGGACGCAATCCCATTCCAACCCAGCTTCCTTGATGGAAGAGATTGTAAAATGCTTAGGGACCCATGTTTCCCCTTTGTCTTCTGGCTCTTACTAGCTCTCTCTCCCTTTCCTCAACCGCGGTCTTTGCTTCCCCTGCTTTGTCCCAGCGCTTGCTCATGATGTTACGACTTACCTCTGCCCACACTGCCGTTGATTCACTTGTCCAAACCTTCTGTCAAATCAAACAAAAAACAGACATACTCATTACCCAAATTAAAATGTCTTCACATGCATTACTTAATTCATACATATAAATAGCCAACAGAGTCATATGCAAGCCCGACTAGCAATTCATTACCACATGCAAAATCTAGAACACCTTGGTTCTCGGCCTAGTTGGCATCACTCCACTTAGACCTATTAATGATTAAATTCGAATCAAATCAAATAAAATTGAATTCAAATTTAATTATTTATTTATATATATGAATTCAATTCAAGATTTTATAAAATTTGTATTTATTAATTTATATCCCAATTCGATGAATAATTAGACATTCAGCAAGAAAAAAATGTTTTTGCATTTAAATTCATTAATTCTTATTTATTAATCATGTTAGTTCTTAAATTTTCTAATTTTTTAATTTAATCTCTAAAATATTTGAATTTATTTATATAATATACATCAAATTTTTAATAGATCGAATTAATTAATTTTATATATGATTTACTTATTTAGATTATGAATATTTTTAATCATACTGAACTATTAAATATTTTAATGAATTCAATATTTAAAATTCAAATTGAATCTAAATTCAAATTTAAATTTAATTCATCGACAGTATAACCCCATTTTCTTAATTAGGTTGAATTATGATTTTGGTCTTACTAGAAATATGTTGTAGTCCTTCTTTCTCAATTTAAAAAAAAAAAAAATAATGAAAGAGAGGAAAATGCAAAAAAAGAATTTTTTTATTTTTTTATTTTTATAAATAATCTACTTAATTCAATATATAATTTAATAAGTATAATATATTTCACAGTAGATAAAATAAAATCTGTGAGACTGAGCAAAGCACAAGAAAACTGGATAAGCCTGGGCAACGTACAAATAATATATGTGCTGTATAAAAAATATTTACCTCAGACTCTCTGAGCACCGGAGTTTTGAGACCTGAAAGCACTTCCTTGGCATCATAAATCACCGTTTCTTTTCCATTGTTCACATCCTTAATTGTCACAGTTCTACAAATTAATTAAATAATTAATTAAAAAATATATGTGACCAGACAAATTAAGGAATGACACTTGTGTGTGTGTGTTGTAATTTAATAAAATTTTAAAAATTAATATCTAAATATTAAAGAGAGGTGGCGGATAGGTGAAGAGGTACCTGTCCCAGTGACCATTAACTAGAAATATAGTCTCGTTGGGAGAGGGGGAGGACGTAATTGAAAAGATTTTGCCTTTGATGGACCTATGGTTATTACGAATAAAAGAAGAACCCCCTCCAAAACACAAGTCAGCTGCAAGGGAGGTTTCCGGACAATGAACGGAGAGTCTGCCCACCCAGTGAACCCCCGGCACCGGCAGAAACTTTACTGACAAATTTGGATGACCAATTACGTAATTTTCTCCATGTTTCATCAGTTTAAGCTGCTTCTTTCCATGCACCCCTGCTTCAACTGATACCCCTGCGTCAATTCACAAAATGTAATTAAATTAATTTAAGGATAATACATATATAGGGAGAAATTCTTCAAGTAATTAAAGTTAGGGAATATTACGAGCCAGACAGCTTTGAAATTTAATGATATTTGGAATCAAAATGTAAAATATTTTCAACCGGAAAGAAAAAAATTGCTTAATTAGATATATTTTATATTTTTTTAAAACATATTTAATAACAAAAGGACAAATACTTGTAACTATACAAATATAACTGAAAAATATGTACTTATATAATTATAAGCATATAACTATTTAATTATAGATATATATTAGTGCAGTAACATAAGTACTTTAAGAATTATTAACTGGCCAATTTTTTTGGACCTCAAATAAAAATGTTTTATATTTTGACCCTTAAATGTGATTAAAATTACGGCTGGGTAATTTTCCCCTTAGAAGTTAAAGTAACAGGTACACCAACCATTGAACTTGGGAGTAAGACGATGACACCATATCAAGTCAATGCCATGTAACTCGTCGGTGGCATGGAGGGCAGAAACAGGTGGATGGTGAGAAACTGTTCGAGGAGGACATTGAGAGAGCCCCTTGAAACATGGTGAGTCTCTCCAAGAATTGGATTGTAAGGGGAAACACCAAACATGAGAGGACGGGGGGTGGAGATGCTCCATGCTACCACTCCTATAAACCTTTCCATTGGCTTTTCCCCTTGGCACACTCACTCAGCAAGTCTTTCCCTGTACAATATACCGACTCGCCATAGCATTGAAGCATTGACTTTGGAATGTTAAAGGTTGGAGGCACCTGCAATATGCAGCCTTGCAATAATTAATACTAAAAGATTAATGGAGAATTGTTAAATAGTTTTAGACATTCTCAACATCGAAACTTAACTCATAGAATGGGATTTTTTCTCACACATACATATTGATCACCAATTCAAATATGAAATACCCCTATAATTCTCATTCACATATTGAGTGGAAGCAAACCCAAATACTAGAAGATGATATGTGATTTCTGATACTAGTATTAAGTGCCTTAAGCCTTCTCAATCTCAAAAAGTAACTTATAAGTGAGATTTTCACTCACACATACTGCCAACCCCTTTCAAAGTCCATCTAAGATACCCCAACAAGAATTACATTAAAGTCCAAAATAATTAGTATTATGTCTGAGTGAGGAGGAATGAAAGCGGTGCAGGAATCTAGTTCCTCTGCCTGGCACTGATAATTCTACCTTTGGCACATTAATAATTTCCCAAATCTGACATTGGAAGGTTAATCAAGAGTCTGCTCTTCCAATCCCTTCCAAGAGAGAAAGAAAGCAGAAGCAATTGGAAAGCAAAAGTGAAGGAAATCTGCTCATGTTCTGGCGAATTCCAAAACCGTCTACTCATTTATCCCAGGCAAAAGAAGATGAAATCCTAATGCTACTTTCTTGTGGCTGCTCAACACTTGACAGTGCATTGTCACTGCGTGCCTTCTATGCCGCATACTGCACAGGCTATCCTATGACTCCTTAGTCGACTATGGTTACGTTGTCTTCCTAGGATTTTCAACCATCTCATAATTGTGTGTTATATATTCTAGGTAAGGTAGGTGTCATGTATCTCTTGAACTGTTAGTTTCTTTTATTATAAACTTATTTGATATTAGAGATTGACTTAATAAGTCAATAATTATAATTTTTATTATATTAGTATCAAATATTAATTTTAATACTAATTTATTAAATGTTAAGAGTTTGATGCAGTGGGTTATGATTCAATATCAAATATACAATTTGTTGTAACTGCTAAGCACGGAGAGCTCTTATTGGACATCTATCTAATGTGTAGTGTTTCCATTTGAAGTTTCTTTGCTTTAATATCTATTCAACGGTTACAAATTTGCAAGCCAATTTCTTTATTTTTCTTCACCGAATAATATTAATATATCACATACACCATTAACCTAGTCCTACTCATTAGGATCATACCTGGGCACCACCTTCCATTCTTCTAATATCCCCACTAATGATTAATCTCTTTTTCTTCATACTTTAGGTATCAAATATGTCCTATAAAATAGATTTGTCTCGTACTGGGTCTTGACCCATCAAATAATATCTATTAAATTAATATTAATACGAGTATTTAATACTAATCAAATACATGATAAAGTCATTAGATTAGTTCATAATATCAAATACAAATATAAAATGTAACATGAATTATAATCAAATATTTGTCTTGTAATCATATGGGTCTTTTTAAGTGAATCAGACTAGCAAGTGAGAAATTTTCATCCAACTTATCTCATGGAAATTAATAAATAAAAGATAAATGAAATTGATTGACAGGGATCTACTATGACTCCATTTATATTGTGTGCTATAAATAAGTTTTTAACATGAACCTACTAGAAGAGAGCTAAAAGACAGAAGGAATTCTAACTAACTACTAGTCTTTTTTTTTCCCCAGTGCAAGAAGTAAGAATCTAAAAATAGCAGTGGCCAAAATGCATATATAGAATATAGTACATGTAAGATGAGAGCAAGTTACCGGGAAGCGGGCGAGATCGGCTCCAGGACGGATATTTTTCAGAAGACTAAGAATGCGTTGAAGAAGATTTGGGACCTTATAATAATCTTGGCTATTATCAGACTCCGACACTAACTGGAGCGGTGGCGTCATTACCACTAGAGGTTGAGATTGAAGTTGAGTTGCTATCGAACACTCCATCGTTTCACTTGTTCCAAGCTCACTGTGGACATTAAGCTCAGCATGTTTGTTGTCGTAACTTTCTGTAGTATACCCTCCATCTTTCTTCATCATCTGATTCACTCAATAGATACAAACAATAAGAAATATATATAAAAAAGATAAAAGTAATAGTATTTATGTTATTTGTCACATATATAGCATGCTTATACATCATCAAATACACACAAGACAAATTAAATAAAAAAAAATACCGAATAAGATGACTTTAAATTAAAATAACGAAGTAGAACTCTATTTAGAACTTAATTTCTTTTTATGCTAAGTACTGTCCATCACACTTCATATAAATAGGTGAAATTTATCTTTCTAACGTGTGAGTCTCGTCTCGCCACGCCAATGGTAAGTACAAGGCTCTTATACCTCCATCAATATTTAAATTTAAAGAGTAGGAAAAATTAAATTATAAATAATACATGAGAGAAGGCAACATTTAAAGTCCAAAAAATTAAGTATAATTTATTTCTCTAATGTGTGAACCTCATCCATCCACGTAAGTAATAAGTGCTAGGCTCTTATACCTCCCATCAATATCTCAAATTAAAAGGACCTATAAATAACACATGGAAAAGGCAACATTTAAAGTCTGAGAAATTAGAATTTCCCTGATCCTATTTCAGGCACCTCCACTTTCAACCTAACCCCGATACAACTACTCATTTAATACAAATTGTCATTATGTGGGGTACGATTAAAAGAAAATAAAAAATATTTAATCGACAAATATTGAAAAGAAAAAAGGTTGGAAAATGCTTTCAGAACATAATTTGATTCTCGTATTGTATACAAATCCATTTCCAGTGTTGTCTAGAAACAAAAGGGTTGGTTCTATAATTTTGTTTAGAACGAAGCTTCTACTTGGGGCCGTGGCCGGGGCCGGCAGACGTCCAAAGAGAGGTCCCCGGAAGCATCCATAAAGGGAGTGGCCAAAGGTTATAATTGTATAATATAAAGGAATCTACGTTTTTGAACAATGACTCAAAGTCACAAACAAAAGAAGGATTAAGTGGGTGACTCTCCGGTCCTGCAACTCATTCTTCGGACAACTTTAGGTTGTACTTTGTCGGACTACGGGCTGAAAGAATTCAATAGAATAGATGTAGCTACATGAAATTATCACGCTCACATTCTTGCGTTTCAGCAATTAAAACCGTTCTGCCCAACTTCCGTCTAGAATTTGTAAATAAAAAATTAAACGATCGTAAAATTTTGTCAACGTCTTTTCATCCGCGTTTCCTGCGTAAGGGAACTGGGTCCCGCTCAGACTGGACAATTTTCGGTTCCAACGTCTAAGTTTAATGTTATATGTTATATCTTATTATATATTTGATGCTAGACATTCACTAGTGATCCATAATATTTAATATATATTTTAATGATAATTAATTTGGTAGGCTAAGACTCTAAATAAAAACTAAGGAGATGCACAGTCAGGCTTTAAGATGCGCGTGGGAAACAAATTTTGTGCACGTATTTTAAAAATACGAATTATTTATTACGGCAGTAATGCTACGTTTCATGTACAAATTATAAAATTTTAAATCATTTTTACAAAATGAGTATGACTAAAAAAATGTGAAATTATCTTTGGAAGTAAATTAGAAAATCTTGGAATTAATTTTTTCCAGTATTAATTTGTTTGTATACCTTAATTTAACAATTATTACATAGAGCAGAAAGAGGCGAAAGGTACAGGAAAGAAGACCAGAGACTTCATTGTTACGTACCGAAGTTTTGGTGTTTAAGAAAGGGTAGAAGGATAATCATGACACAGAAAAAATACAAAAACAAGTGATGTCACGCATGTAGAAATACAAGGGGCAACCAACTCCATTAATTAACTTACAATTAAACAAGACGAAACGGAAAGTAATTTATATTCTAATAATCAAATATAATAATCTGGCATTTATATTTCTGTTCAAGTATGACCAAATCAGAACAGGGGAGGGGAAGGGGAAGATGATCGGGCAACTGCTATATCACAAGCTGGAATACAGATCATGTCATTGGAATCAAAACTAACAAAGAAAGTTCCATTAAAACTACTCTTGCAGATTCAATTATATAAACGCAGACTTAAAGAGAGATGTAGAGAGAGAGTACCATTTGAAGAAACGACTCTGCTAGCAGAGAGAGACAGACGAAGAGGACACTGCAGAGTTGTGCTGATCGATATACAATGCTCAGGATGAAACTCTTTGATTAATTGACGAGCTTGGATAGCGAGGGTGGTAATGCTTCCTTCTAAGACTCCATTGGAGTACGCATGGAAGAAAGACAGAGAGAAAGGGGGCGGGGGGAGGGGGACACACACAGATGGAGAGGGAGAGAGAGAGAGAAAGAGAGGTTGGGGCGATTCGATGTTTTGGGTTTGGGGCAAGTAGGCCAGCTCGAAGTTGCGTATATAAACATGCACCTATGCGACTTCGTACCTTGAAGTAATAAAACAATGAATACCGTCTTGACAGATTACTATATAATATAAATGAGTAGGATTTTGACCCTTGAATTTCTTTTATTTGAAAAAAGATGGGAATATAATAATTGATTCAAATTAAAAGAAACGAAAGATAACAAAGAAGGAGAACAAACGGGCAACTTTAATTTTTTGACTTTTAACAATGGGGAAAGAAAATTCATTAAGCTTATCACACACGCAGTGAAATATGTGGACTATATGTGCCTTAATAAATTGTTGGGACTTCTCTTACTCAAAATTTAAAAGAAAAAATTACAGCTACTTTTTGTTTAGCGCGATCCAAACCTAAATTGTGGAAAATTTTATTGGTTGAAAAGTAGCTAAAGTTTCAGCATGAAGAGGGAAAAGAATTTCACATTACCTTAAAAAGATTACAATACAAGATAATTAATCAAATGACCATTTTTAATTTTTAATTAAATAAAAGAAAAGTAAAATATACACTAATTTTTACTTTAAATAAGTCAGAGATAGACAAATACAAGCTATAAGGAAATAGACTGGAAGAAATTTTGATATAGAAAATAATAAAATATAGTAAAGTTTAGTTCAATTGCCATATCAAGAAGAAATTTTGTGTCATCTAAGTAAAATACAGTAGCCATTTAGGCTTTTCCCCTTAAACCCCTACGTGCCGTTTTTTTTTTACAGCTTTAATGCATATGCTTCCCTTTTTTAGACCAAAATTTTAAGAGTATTATTTTTTTAACTTTATTTTAAGAATATATATTTCAAAAAGTTAAGTATATACCCCTGAGACTAAGTGAGCATAGATCCGAAATTGTGCTCAACCTCATATGCACTTACTTCACTTCTATTGAAAAAATATATATTATATATTCTTCTCTCCCACACTCTCTCACACCAAGGTGCAACTACACACATATTTGCATATGTGAGCATGCACACACAGAATGTATTCTAGTCTTTCTTAATTTATTTTTGTGACTTTGATCGCTATACTGACTTCTTAATTTATTTTTTTATTTATATCAATCTCTAATATACTAATTTATTAACATAAGTCTTATTTAAAAAATAGCATATAAAAAATATAATTAAAAAATCATATTTTAAAAATATATTCAGTACATTAAAAAATAATATTTTATTAAAGAATGATGAATTGACACCTAGTGTAAGTGTAAGGTATTTATACCACATCTTATACCTTGATTTGGTCAAAATCAACGGATGATATTAATTTTATTTGTTAAAAGTTATTAGAAATTAATGTCAATTAATGTTATCCGTTGATTTTGACCAAATTAACGGTGTGAGATCATTCCTCTATTTTATTTACTTCTAAGATAGCATGCCTCATTAAACATACTTCAATTTTCAAAATTGTAAGAGTGCGCCTTCTCATCTCCCAAAAGAGCTCTTCCATTTCCCCAACCTGTGTCGTTCAGACTGCCATTAACTTGAAGCTTGACCATCCAAAAGTAGGGGCACTCCACCGATCTCCACCCATACGAATGTTTGACCTAAGTGAGGGGTTTAAAATTAAATCCAGCTCCCACGGAATCTCTAGAGCCACATAATTTTTAGCAGAGGCAAGCTGCAAGAGAAATGTTGATCCGAATTCTATTAGAAAAAGCGTGATTACGGTTCTTCCATGTAGCACAAATTATTATCTAAAATAAATCGAAATACTCCTTTAGACTAAAATATCTCTAATTTTCTGTGCAGTCCCACAACCTTGCCGCACAAAGTTAGGATGTCACAATCTTTAAATAAGTGAAGGGGGGATTCACCCTCATCCGAGCTACACATCAAGCAACACGTAGAGTGCCTAGTATTTAAAAGTAATTAAGGTATTTAATTATGATCATTCAAAGTACTTTTATAATAATGGTTTTAAGAATTAAGGTATAATACAGTTTATTTCCTAAACTATTATTTTGGTAATATCTATACCTTTCAAATATGAAATATAACAATTTGTCTTTTCAAGTTTGCGTTCACAATTTAAAAAAATCAGTAGTATTAATATATTCATTTAGTTTACAATAATAACTCTTAATTTTAGTTTTAATTTACCATAATACCTCTCAACTCTGTTCATATCCATATTTATGCATGCAACTGTTGAATGATATATTTTTTAATTAATTGTAAAATTTTTCAGTTATAATGAAGGTTGTTAGTTTTCAAATGGATTGAGACATAAATTTTTAAACTAATCATTTTTTAGTTATATTGAAAAGTTATTTTTATACGGACAATATTGTTGGATTATGAAAAATGGACAATGCAAATTAAGAGGTTAATTCCATTAAAGCTATTATTCTTTTTTACATTAAAAGGAAAATTATTATTTTACAAATTAGTTGAGAGATAATTTTTTAGTACAATAAAAACTATTATTTTATAGAAAATATTTGCTAAATTATGAACAATATGTATGATATGAGATAAGGGTTGTTTGGTCATTTAATCAAGTATATTAATGTTACGACCCAAGAGTTGAATCTATGACTGGCGCTTAGATTAGAAATCTAGAAAGTTTATCAGATATCATGTATTATAATTAAAAAACAACTAAACAAAAATTCATATAAAAGTTTGAAATAAAACATGCTAAAATCTCAATAACTCCATAATATAATATCTGACAACCTGTTAGCAATCAATGAAACTCGTCTAAAGAAATCTCAAGTCTAACAAAAATAAAAAATAGAACAATACTAATATCTACAATAGATAGATAAATAGCAGGAACGGTGGACCCTCCTCAAACAATAGGGTCCAAAGAAATGTCGAACTCTAAATTTGAAAAATGATAAAGGGTAAGTCGACAAACTCAGTAAATAATATTATGCATATATAAGAACAAAGAATAAATATATAAGTTATAACAATCAACTTTATAGTAAAATAAAAATTCACAGTTATCGAGACTTTAGGGAGTTTGTAATCTAAACATAACAAATTAGAAATCAAAAGTTCTAGCGATTCCTTGATCTACAAATACACAGATATTTAGTACATCCATGTTGGTCCAACGTAAAAGTCTAACACCACCTTTATTAGTTAGAAATATAGTCTAAGGTACACTTAATCTAATGTCTACTGATATTAATTATAGTGTTCTAATAATCTGAATCTTCTTTAAAACAGTTTTTCAATAATAAAACAAAAATAGTCTCGATAGAAACAAAAGTTATCAATTACAGATGTAAGCAATATTAGAAAAAAATATCATACAGTTTTCTCAAAATAAAATTAGTAAATTACGTACATGTCCCTTGTTATTATGTATTTATAACAAAATTTAATTCAATTTTTAGAAATCAAATGTATTATGTGAAATGAGAATTATAATGGATCTAAAAAATTGCAAATATTTATAAATGCGTATTATTACTTATAGAATCATTGGATTTCAACTAGTCAATCTCTGATGATACAAGCTCAACGAGAAACATATAAGAAATCTAAATCCATAAAAAAAATAAAGTAGCTATTTTAGAATTTTTAATGTCTCTAATAATCAATTTAAATAAATTTCAATCAAAAGCTAAGTGTAAAATCTAAGTTTTCATGCCCAAAACCAATATCAGATTTGCTAAAGTCCGAAACTAATCAAATAAGTCATGAACTGAGTGCAAAAGTTTTGAATTGGTCTTTTTAAGCATAAAATCAGTTTGTTAACCCTCCAAACCATCCATTAAAGTACAAAATCAATCTTGAACTGGCCACTAAAGTTTTAAACCGGCCTTAAACCAGTCATTATAGTGTTGAATCAGCCTTGAGCTAGCCACTATAGTGTTGAACCGGCCCTAAACCCCCCATTATAGTGCTAAATTAGACTTGAACCGACTATTACTATGTTGAACTGGCCATTAAATGCCCTAAACTGGGCTAATTACACTATGAACGGGCTAATAAAGCTTTGAACCAACTAGTAGGTCACTAATCCGAGGTTGATAAGCATTGAATCAATTAAATAATCATTGAACCGTCTTTAATAATTCCTGAACCGGCCAATCAAAGTATTAAACTGTACAATCAAACACTGAACAGGTCAATTTACCCTCTGAATTGACTAAAAATCACCCTTGACCTGATTCTATCTTTTGGATCTAGATTCCAAATCCAACATAACCACCCAAACCTGGTACGGATACCCAGATCCAAAGGCCCAAATCAAATCTCAACTTGTATAGACTAGGAAACCTATTCAGCCCAAGCCCATTTGGCCTAACCCAATCCAAAATATTTGCCCTAATTCTTGAATTAGTCTAGCTAGACTGAGCCCAACTCAGCCCAATTAGGCAAGCCTAGAATCCAAGCCACAATCGTGACTCGAGTCATTCTCAAACCCAATCCTTAATCGGTCATCGTCTCCGCCTGAATACTCAACAAAAACATAAATTTCAAGGATTATCAATAATTTATCTCATAATGCATCCGGTGAGTGATAGACAATGGTTGGTGGCGAGCAATCTTGTAGTTGATGGTGGTGATTTGGTTAGAGGAAGCCAGAAATTTGGAAAGTAAGTGTTGGCCTACCACAATGGTGCAAGATTTTGCTCAACCTTCTAACTTTGATTTTGGGGTCAAGAGGTCAAATTGATTGAGGGGTTTGGTTCTTAAGGCCTTTTCTCACATGTATATGAGATGAATTGAAGATTTAATCACTGTAATTAAGCCAAATTGTAGGATCGCTTTTGGAAAGGGAAGGCACCTAATGATCAGATCCCAGTTTTGGAATTTTGTGATTCGGCCCCCATATTCCCTTTTCTTTTCATTTTAGTCCCTCACATCACCTAATTAATTCTATTAGGCCACGCAAGTTTTGATTGGTTTAATCATGCCCCTTACACTTTTAACTGAGCGTCTAACCTTTTTATTACTTGCAATCAGTTCCTCTAAAATCTTAATTTTCTCAATTAACCCCTAAATTAGGGTATTACCATTAACTCTGTTATTTATTTTTAATAATGAATATAAATTTCATGGGCTCAACTATTATATTTTATACTTCAAGGGAGTAAATTATAACATAGTAATAATTTACCAAATCAAACTGTATTTTATTAAAAAAATAATTTAGATATTTAATTATGGTCACTTAGTGTGTTTTCATTCCCTTGTATTTCAGCTTTTGAATCAAATGGCCTGAGTTGTCAATTTGGGACAATGCTGGCTATGGCCCCACCACAGGCATATTCGAATAAAATAAATAGTGAAAATGCCTCATTTTCGCTCGTGGCCCAACGCACCAATGTTGTATCATGAAACAGAAATAGTTATTTTTAATTTAGGCATAATTTGCTATTATCATAGCACTAAATTTTGACTAGAATAAATATGCAATTAATGAAAATATAATTAATTAAGCATAAATAATTAACCAATAAAATATATTCTTGAAAACTTATAGTGAAATAATATAAACAATTTTGGAATTTACTTAGAAAGGACAAAATCTCTAGTCTGATTAAACAGTCTGCCCTGCAATGGCCGCTGCTGGCCCTCTTTCTCACAACAGAGCTGGTAACCACGATCTACCGGTACAATGCAAAATGTTGTAGGCACCATACATCTACATATAATAGATTTGTTTATTTCTCTTAATTGTATGTGTAAGAAATTTGTTCAGTGTTAGTATTTATTCGTAAAATTGATGGGGACTCAATTTAAATGGAGATCAAAATATGGGCCCTAAATTTATATAGTAAAGGTAAATTAAGAATTTGTGAAAATACAACTACGTCACCTGTCATGATCCAACTCCTCCTACAGTCCTTAATAAGAATTTTTAACACGGCTGGATTTAAGTAAGAAATTATTCATGTGGTAAATAAGGGAATAGAAGATGTGCATCCATGATTTCATGAAGAAGTAGAAGCAGTAATTCATGCCATCATAAACCACGTATTTTCTTTTCAATCATTACCTAATAATTCTAGTTGTTCCTTAAATTCTTCATTATGATTCTTAAGTTTAATATATGTTTAATTCTACATAAAAATTTATTGATCTTTACAGTTTAAGATATGTTTAGTTCTGCTTAAACATTTGGTTGATCTTTTATAGATAAATATTTTTAATGGCTTGAATGTACTTTTTGTAGACGCTTAAAATGTTAGGCTATGTTTGGTATTCCATTTTGAGGGGAAAGGAAAGGAAAGGAAAGGAAAGGAAAGAAAGGAAAATGACTGAGGAAGTGCCCCGTCTGTTGTTTTTCATTCATTTTGGGGAAAGAAAAGAAACAATTTGGAAGGAAAAATAGCTGTGGAGCTCGCACATTTTTCATCTGCCCATTAATGGGAGGATTGGGAGGGACAGGAGCAAGCAAGGCAATGACCCTGTAACAATCCCTTGTGTTCAATGATAGCTTTCTCAGACTTTCTCCAACGGTTATCGACTGGAAGCTCATGCCATGACAGTCCCTTGACTAGAATTTCGCACCCCCACTCTACTACAAGAATCCCTCAACAGTCCCTTGATAGTCAACGATCACTACTTCGTCAACCAAGATTCTCAAACCCTGACTGGATGATCAAGTTGAGGGATGCCTAACGACAATGACTTCAACTATTCCGGCAATGAAGGCTTCAGCTATTCCATCACCCGCGACTTCAGCTATTCCAATGGTCTGGCCGAGGCTTGCCTCGTGTTCATGGCAAACGATTTAGGATGAAGGGGACGAACAGTGAAATATGCACATTGACCCTCAAAATTTATTTCCTCTTTCAATCTAGTCCTTATTATTCTCAAATTTTCGTATCAGTTCCTAAACTTTGAAACTCTTCACCTAAACCCTCATCAAAAATCATAAAAATTGAATTGTATTCAATTAAGTCCCCACAACATTTATTTATATGCATTTCCATTGTTTTCCTTGGTTTTTTCATTTTTTTCCTTGGATGAAACCAAACAAAATAATGAAAATATCCATTATTTTCCATTAAATGATACCAAACAAAAGAAAGAAAATAGTTATTCTTCTCCATTCCTTTCTTTTCTTTTCTTTCCTATTGTATCCCTTCATTTCCCTTCCCCTCCATAATGCCAAACACACCCTTAATGTTATAATTCTTAAAATTTAAATGATTTTGATTATTAATTTTGTTGTATAGAACTTTAATAGTTTTGCTTATTAATTTTAATGTATTTCGAGTTATATAGGGGGATGCACCTAGCCAAATTGGCCAAAAACTTAGCATCTAGTGATATCTCTAGCTAAATTTAGCCTAAGGTCTCTATCCCTAGTTAAAATTCTAAATAAATTTTGTTACGGATGACACCCATTCTTAACTAAAATTTAATTACATTGGTTTTAGTTATAAAATTTTGTTATAGGTGTTTTCCTACTTAAAAATACTCTAGTTAGAGTTAGAGACTTTTAAAAGTCTTTTTTTTTTTTTTTTTTTCAGCCTTAAAAGTATATTCCTTTATTTCTTAGGCCAAAATCTCACAAACATTCTCCTATTGAACTATGTTTTGAAACTGTCTTAGAAGTACATGCTCTAGAACTAGAGAATTAGATCTTAAAATTAAGTACAACCTTTTGGTTATGCTCAATTTTTAGAGCAATAAGTTGCTCTACTAATATTTTAAAAAAAAATCTTCAGACAAAAGTAAATATATAATATAAAAATATATATATGTGTGTGTGTGTGTGCATCTATATATTTATATATTGTAAATGTCTATATATATTGTAATAAAAGGATAAACCTAGTTCAACATGTTAACAATTGCGAAAGCTTGCTGCTATACCTCCAAATCAAAGCGCTTTCATGGATAAATTATATAAAAATTTTATATATCACAATATATAAATACATATAAATATTGTCACAACCACAACTCAAGAGTCATGATTGGCATCAAGGATGAGTAGCCCATCTTTGGCAAGCCTTGAGGATGAATTAAAAAATTTGATAGAATATGAAAATTTTACAGAAATTCTGGCAGAGTCTTCCCTAAAAATAGAACATTTGCCAAATTTCTCAACCTACCATACAGCTTCCTATTTTAACAACAAACACCACAGGCAGTTTAATTATACGTAAATGTAAGCAAATCAATAATAAGCTGCTAGCAAACTATCAAACAGTGGTACTACAAAATCATAAAACTTTTGAGTAACAAGCTAGACCAAGCACATGATTTCTAAGTATAAGACAAATATGCTATTTAAAAAGATAATGCCTCATATCTGCGACGACAGAGCATTCTAACACAAAAAAGTTCAAAGTGCACGAGTATACAAATAACTACTGACAGCGCTAACACAAAATATAATAAGCCAAGCCCACACATGGCACAAAGGTGTGTTGGGCACTCACCCAAGAGAACTAGCAAACACCTAAATGTGGAGAGTTGGTAACTGGATTGATGCTAAAATTTGAGGGGGGAAAAAATAAATGAGTGGGCTTAAGCTCAGTGAGTCATAACATGCGAATTCAAATTTAAGGAAGAATATAGAAAACACTCGTTTTTTGCAAAAAGAATAACTCATCTCAAAATATAAAGCAACATCATCGCACCACATTAACAGTGTAAACGACATATAATGTGTACGTGGACATGTCATCATAAATCATGCCATCATATAAGAATCACTCATATACACATAATAGAAGAAGAAACATGTCAAGGTACTGTGGGCAGGAATCACAACGAGAATCGTGGGCGAGACTCGCAGGCAGAAATTTAATCACCGTCCTTGCTTATCACATTCCTACTTACCTTCAATCCTATGGTACCCTGAGTTAACAAAGCATCAAAATTCCCAGATCTTGACATAGTCACATCACTCTTGATTTTTCCATTTAGAACACATTTTCACCATATTCATAGATATGCGTTTATCACATTCACAATATAGTCAAAATACATAAATAATGATGAAAACATTAAAAAACCCATAATTTTTGTAAAAAGTATGGAAACACATATTATTACTCACAGTACTACTGAGTTCAATGTTATCGGATAATGCGTTGCTATATAACTCTCGGTACCAAGAGAAGGTTCTTCCAACCAACCTATGCAAATCAAGACTATGAGTTAGAACTCAAATTCATTTCCCAACCAATGCCTCAAGTCTAAATCCCAATTTATAATCTGCTCAAATCCCATTTTTATTCTAATATATACCCAAGGAGCCTAGCTAGGAATTAAACTACCAGCTGGATTCCACCTTTAATTTAAGTCTAGTATCTTAATGAACTTAAGGAATTCCGAAATTTAGTAAAAAGTGATACTAATTAATTAGAATCCATTCATTATTCTCCCATTCTCTCCAAGCTTCCATCAATTTCTTTCCTCCATTTAACTACTTAAGTAACATTGGGAACCTCTAATACTACCAAACTAGAGAAATAATTTGGTGAGATGTAACAAAACCATGGAAGTCACCCATTTTACCATGGGTGGATATAATATGGAGGTTGGCAAAAATAGGGAAAAAGAAAAGGAAAGGAGAAAATGAGGCAAGGGATTTTATCGAGCTTCTTGGTTGGAGAAGCCACAGCCAGCGACGAGACTCTAGCAAGAACAAAGGACATTGGTCCCGCTTAAGAGATGTGCATGGGGAAGGCTGGTGACACAAAAGGAGGGAGAAAAGACATCCGGAGTGATCAACTAAAGGAACCCACCAACAACACTGTCAACATGGCAATGGAGGTCTTGAGGTTTTGGATCTAATCAGTGGCTAGCACAAAGATGATCGGCTGCCGCAAGGGAGATTCAGCAAGAGAGAGATAAACGAAAAGAAGAAAGGGAAAAAAAATCCAACCAGTCAAGTACTACAACAAGATGACCGATTTTCCCTCTTTTCCATATAAAGCTTGCATGTGGATGGTGAGGGAGCGATCGGTAGCTTTGAAGGCGGCAAAAATAAGGCAATCAGCTAGTGTTTAGATTTGGACATGCACAGGGGAAAAGAGATAAGATAGGGGGAGTAGAATTTGGAAGAAAAATGGCGAAGCAAAGAAAAGACGAGGGGAGATAAAGAAAATGAAAGGGGGAGAAAAGCTACGCATAGGGAGAGAGGAGAAGAAAGACATAGACACTTTCCTTTTTTTTTCTCTCTTGTTGTCACAGATATGAACATAATATTATATATATATATGTATGTATATATTCACACACACATATAATATCTATATATATGCACACACATATATAATACATTCATATATATAGACAAAATATTAATATATTTTCAATTTAGCCCCTGATCTTTTAATCCCATTTCACTTTAATTATTTTCCTTTTAATATCATCAATTCAATCTCTATATAGATTCCTTAATTTATTCTTTTCTTTATATTAACCTTCAATATTTTGATTTCTTTCGAATAAATTATTGCCTAAAAAAATAATGTATAAAAACATTACAATTTTGAAAACATTGCTCAAAAATACATACTAAAAAAAGAATGTCTCAGTTTCTCTTAAAATAGTGTACTTTAAAAGCATGTCTAATTTTTAAAAGCATGTACAAGAATTCATTTCTAACCAAAGGGTGACTTTTTTGTAGTGTAGTATTGTGGTTAACAGGGGAGGGAAAACAGAATTTGCACTGAAATCAAGCATAAAGGAAATTTATTGTTAGTATTTTTATTACAACATTAAATTTCAAATAAATACAAAAATGAGTGCATTCTAACATGTGGCGTTAATCAAAGCTTGCTGTAACTTTGTCATTTGACGCTAATTTAACTTGCTCAGAATTAATGTGATAAATGTAAATATAAATTAATATACATAATTAATCAATAATTTAGTGATTTATACGCAAGTTATCAATTTTTTTAAAAAATAATTAGAATATATAAAATAATAATATTCTTCAAGAAATAAATATCGACCTGAGCGTAGGATTCTAAACAAATTTGGGTTTTGAGTGTAAAAGGACCAAATAGTGAAAAGTTGGATTCTACTGTTTGTTGGGCTTTTCTTCTTAGCTGTAAAATAGTGGTGATTTGTTGCTTTTTAACATTTTGAGCTTAATTAAAGAAACCAGGAAAGCGTTTAGTCCCATCTTTGTTGTTAGTTTTAAACCTAAAAGGAAAATATAAAAAAGTTAAACTCTTAAATGGCCTAAAAGTTAGAATATTTAACAACTTTTTGAACTCAAATTTAACTTACGAAAGTCTAAACTTCTAACTTTTCAAATCTTGCTCATAACCAAACTAGCCGTTAACAGCAACCATAGTGGTGATTGTACTATCCTAAGAAGGAAAATTGAAATAGATGTCTTACCTTCCCCATTAAATTAAGTGAAGTAAATTAAAGGAGTCAATTGAGTCGATTGCACGAAACATTTGAAGTGTTGTGTAAGTAACGGGAGATGCTCTCTCTCTACTATTATCATTATTATCTTCATCTTCACTTTACATATTATCTTATGCTTACCTATTTGGATTATAAGTTTGTTTGGTGTTGACCGAAGAAGCACGAGACACTAGGAGTTTTTTCTGGCCAAGTAAAATAACCCAAGTAGATGCTTGGATTTACCCTCTACGCGTGCAAATGACTTTTTAGTCCTGCCTACCACTCGTGTTTAGATTTTGAAAAACTAGCTACTTTCTGATTTGATATATGTCATGTTTGCATATGTATCCTTCCTTTTTAATTTAAAAAATCCAAACTGATCTTTACATTTTTGTTTGATTATTGTGGGTATTAATAGATTAGGTTTAGATTAAATTAAATCAATTCAAATATGAATTCGATTACTTATTTATATATTTGAATTCAATGTCAAAATCCTACAAAATTTTTGTTTATTAATTTATATTAAAATCTAATAAGTAAATCTGATTTAATTATAAAATAATACTTTTTTGTACTTAAATCTTATAACTTGATTATATTAATTACATTAATTACATTAATCCCTATTTCTTTTATTTTAACAATTTAGTCTCTACAAGTCTGCATTTATTAATACATATATATATGTATATATTAATTTAATTAAAAAATATTATTAAAATTTAGATTTAGATATTTAATGAATAGAATTATTTAATTTTAAATTCGATTCACTTATTTTAACTTATAAATATTTATAATCAGATATAACTTATTAAATTTTTAAGTATTTAAATATTAAAATTTAGATAAAATTTAGATCACATTTTGATTAAAATTTAATTAATTGACAAGCTTAATTCAAGTGCTGCCCACTGTATATATAATATTTGGGATAGGTCATTTAGTCAATCGGATAGATTATAAGAAAACACCTAATTCTTTTACCATTTTATTGAGAAGATATGTTTTTCTACAGTCTAGTTCTGTGGCATCAAGATAGGAGGACAGGGTTTGAGACGAGACAGAGAGTTTGCTGGCGTCATTGCAGAAGATGGAGAGAGATATAGTGAGAGGGTACTTGGTCAGGTACTTCAACTTTGACCAAGATGGGGAGAAATCCAAAACACTTCCCTCAGCATGCCCACATGGGGGCCCTCACTTTCTCGTCATTTCTCCTCCGTCTCCAAACAATCGATGTTTCCATTGTTGCATCTGCTTCGGTTCTACGAGCACGCCATGTTTTTGGAGTTCTCAAAGTATATATTAAGTCCTCTGTCAGTGTTTTAATTAGTTCAATTGATTTAATTTACTTTCTCAATCAACTTTAAAAAATAAATTTCATATTAATTTCGATTCAATTGATGTTAGATAATAGTAATTTGAAATATCGAACTGGATTTTTATATTATATATATAAATATATAAATGTGTATATACATACATATGTATTAAATATATTATATAAGTATATTTTTTTATGTTCTTACAAATATACTCATCCATTTTACGATTTTACACTAATCAAGTTCAAGTTATCATGACTACTTCTTCCCAAGTATGCACTTTCATTAATTTGAACATAATTTTCGTCCATAAATATAAGAGTGTCTTACTACATATACCACATCTCTTGAGTAATATATAAACATATTATATAAAAATTAAATTAAATTCTTGTTATATAAAATTAAAATATGTATTGAGTAATATATAAAATAAATTCTTGTCATATAAAATTGTAATACCCCAAAAATTTGGAGTTAATTTAGAAATTTGAAACTTACAAAGGGTCCAATTGAACAAGACATGAAGTTTAGGGGTCTAATCAAAAGGCTAGAGAGCCAATTGAAAATATTAAAACTGGGTGAGGCACGAATAGAAATAAACAAAAAATGTTAGGGACTAAATTGCACTAAGACATAACTTTGGAGACCAAATTTTAAAATATCATAAATTTGATTTGGGTTATCTTCAACCTTGGATTGCGTGGCTATAATCCTCAAATTTGAGCAAATTAGATTAGATCGACTTGAAATTTGGTTATAAATATGTTTGGGAGTGATGAATTTAGGAAAACCCCAAAGCCATTTTTGCAAATTGTTTTTAAGATTCTACAATTTCTCAGTTTTGCGTCTGTCATAGCCAACAAAGTAAAATCCTAAAATAAGTTTGTGTGGCCATTGATCGATCACTTTAATCCCTGCACTACCATCATGCTAAGCTACCTTCACCATTTTGACCATCATCCTCCCAATTCTACTCAAATCATCAATCAATTATTGCCAAAAACTAGGTATGCATGCTTAGTTGTTTGGTGTTATTTGGGTTACATGGGCTAAGAAGAAGAAAGGACTTGGAAAGGTCTAGGTTTGGGCTAAGGGTTAGGCCTTTGTTTTGGGCCAAGTCCAAAATTAGGCTAAGTGTTTTTCTAGGTTGGGTCGTGGACCACCTTAGGTTGGCCTCAATCAATTGGTTGAGGGCCTATTTAGTGATTAGGCCAAATGGGTTGGACCGGGTTAACTACTCAGGTTTGGGCTTCAACAACATATCCAAATCCTGGATCAGGATTAGAAATTAAAGAAAATAGATAAATAATAAGAAAAATTGGAAAACCAACTGATTCAAGGGATTTACCACTGGTTCACTTCCGATTCAAGGCATAATAAAATAAATTAACATTTAAACCAACTAGTGTAATATCGATTTAGGGATAATACAGTTGTTTTAGGCTGAATACAGGGGATTTTAGGTCAGTTTTGTGCATAAATTAGGTCGGTTTAGTGTATAAATAGCCGATTCAGTGAGTTGTAAGGCCGGTTCAGTATTTTTCAGGCCAGTTTAGCAACGGTTCAGTATGTTAGAAGTTGGTTTATAGTTGGTTTAGTGATTTAATGGCCGATTCATAGCCGATTCAACACTCTAGTAGCCGGTTCATGACCGGTTCGACACTTTAATTGGTAGTTTTGAGGTTTAACAAGCTAGTTTTACGTTTTATGAGACGGGTTCATGACTTTGGTACTTGGTTCATAACTTATTTGACCGGTTCGAGACTTTAAAAGTCTTGGTATAGGTTCTAGAACAAAAATCTAGGATTTAATCAGGTTCTTAATTATGAAGTTGTATTTATTTGCTTCTTAGATATATTAAAAACCTAAAATGGGACCTTTTTTTTATAAGTTGTAGATTCTTTGCATGGTTTTCATTGAGTCCGTGTCAACGAGGATCAGATTTCTTGATTTCCATCAGTTCTGTGAGTAATAATATGTATTTATGAGCATTTACTATTTTTCATATCTGTCATAAACTTAGATTTTTCATGATAAATTTGATTTTTGAAAAACTGAATTAAATTCTGTAATAAAAGTATAACAAGGACATCTATGTAATTTCTAAAAATATTTTAGAAGAACTATTTGTTATTTACATTTGATTTTGTTTATATCTGTGAATGGAAAATTCTATTAAACTATTATGTTATTTCTGAAAAATCATTTTTAAGGGAGTTTCAAATTTTAGAACACCATAACTAACAGCAATAAACGTTAGACTAGATAACCTAACTTACATATATGTATATTGACAAACTAAAATGTTGTCATTCCATTTCAAGGCAAACTAATTGTCGCCATTCCATTTTCCAGCAGACTATGAGTCGTCAATTTGATTTTTGATATCTGTTAAGTTCTGGATTACAAACTCCCTAAATTATGAATATTTGTTAAAATCTAGTTTCAGTAAGTTATCTTATATATCTGTATACATATCTTTTGTTCTCATAAATGCACATTATTCACTAGGTCTGTAGCCTCACCCTTATATTTTCTAGATTTAAAGTTTAATAGTCTGACGAGTCTTACTGTTTGAGAGGAGTCTGTTATTTCTACTATCTTTGCTTTTGATTGAAGAAGTTAGTTAATTAGTTTCTATCAAACTTTGTATTACTAGGTTCTTAGAAGCTCCAATTGACTACTGACAGGTTTTTCTGATGTGTTGACAGTTTGGTTATTATTGAATTAAATTTTGTTTTGTTTTTATATCCACTTTTAGCGTAGTAAATTCTGAGTTTCTGTAGGCTGGTAGGGTTGAAATTTATTTTAACCTTAGCACTGGTCACAAATTTAATTTCTAGGTCATGACAAAGTTAGTATCAGAGCTCTAAGTTTTATGTGGTCAATGGAGCAATCGTTCATCTTTAGGGTCTTGATTATAATTATGAGCTGACCATTCTCATAATCGAGATGCTATAGAAGGGTGATCAGGAGTTTCCTTCTTTTGAATTTGATTGCTAACTTGATCTTACCTTCGTTCTTACTCTTGTCATATTTTTTTTGAAATCTTTTGATAGAGGGATGCTTTGTACGAAAATCATGATCAAGAAATCAATAACGAGAATTCAGTGACTCCTGAGATACCATGAGATAGATCGCCCTCTCTCGAGATACGATCGGACAAACAACCCTCTGTACCACCATAAGGTAGTAAACGAGGTGGAAATAGAGGTAGAGGAAGAGTTCATGGTAGGACGACCAGTTGAGGTAGACTGATAGAGCCTAAGGAGGTTAGTTGACCTACTGGTACTTTGGATAGGTTAGTTGAGGTCTTACTTGGCATTCAAGGACATAGCAAAATATGATCGTTTTAATGAAAAGGATACTAGATCAAGGGAGGACCGAGACTCTAAGGAATACAAGTCAAATAGTACAAGAGGTTGGCAAAGACAATTAGCTGAGCTCAGCTCAGAGGACTCATAAGATTTCTCTAGGTATTGGGCAAGAATCGACTCAAAAGGGATAGGAGGTCTAGACTAATATAAGTGTGGTACAAACAATTTAGGGTAGTATCAGCACGAGGCTAGTCTTAAGAATCAGGTTCAAGATTTCCTCAGATTTAAGCCACCTACCTTCTCTTAAAGGGGAACTACCAAGGATTCATAGTACTTTATAGATTAGATAGAAATCATATTCGAGGTGATGAAATGTTTCAATTCGAGGTGTGTGGAGTTAGCTGCTTGTAGACTACATGATCTGGCTCGATCTTGGTATAAGACCACATTGTCTAGGAGACCCAAGGAGACAGCACCGATGACTTGGACAGAATTTGTTAACACATTCATGGATAGATTTTTATCAGTAAATAAGAAGATTTAACTGGCAGCAAAGTTCAAATGCCTTTGACAGACACTGGATATGATAGTGCTAGATTATGATGCTTGTTTCAATCATCTGTCCTAATATACTTTGCATTTGGTAGTTGACGAGAATATAGAGGCGAAGAGATTCATTAAAGGGTTGGTAGCATTCCAAGTTTTAGCCTTATATAGGGAAATCACTTATAGTGAGGCAGTAGATGTTGCCCAAGCAATCGAGGTCAAAAAAGTTTGAGCAAAGGGCATTTAAGAAACAAGGAGGAAGGCTAGGACCTTAGGATCCTTAAGTGGTGGTCAAAGTTCTCATGAAGGTTCAGGATTTCAAGGTCCTCAGCATAATGTACAAAACCAAACCAACACATTCTGGATGACTATTTGTAGCAATCTCTCACCAATCATAAAGAATAGAAGTGTGGTGTACTCCACCATACAGCTCTACACCACAATAATCATGATACTCTATTTTGTGGTTTTTGCGAGAGTAAGCATCGGGAACCGTGTCATAGGAAGAACGGAGCTTACTATCGATGTGGTGAACTTGGGTATAAGATTAAGGATTGTCCACAACTACACACTCAGATAGCGGGACAGTCCAATAGAGTAACTCTGTCTAATCCTAATCA